>LSHF01000095.1:0-98241 GCA_001660795.1 Leptoxyphium fumago
CGGCGAACTCTGCCAGAGGGCCATCCGGCGTATGTATACTGACCGCAAGGCCTTTGAAGCAAGGCATCTTGCGGTCTGGCTGAGTCTACCGCTTCGACTTTGAGGGRRGKGCCTTGTGTACAGATACACATTGTCCGGGGCGCACGACAAGAAACGGAGATCAAGAAACTCGCCAACGTCATTCATGAGACAGTGCTGAGCACCTTCAATGCACCTGCGAGGGATCGCTATCAGGTGAGCATCATTGCCAGCACTCAGCAGGGCATGATGGCAAGCTAAGACATATACAGATCATAACCCAGCACGAGCCTTACGAACTCATCTGCGAGGATACCAACCTTGGGTACCCTCGATCAGACAAACTAGTCATTATCCAAATCTTGCAACAGGGCCGGGACGCGACTCTCAAACAAAACCTCTATACCGCACTGGCTGAACGGCTAGCGGCAGATTGCCAGCTTGATCCAAATGACCTGATCATCATGTGCTCCAGCAATAGCAAGGAGGACTGGAGCTTCGGCCGTGGAAGGGCCCAGTTCCTAACTGGGGAGCTGTAGACATGATTACTACCTGAGAGCTTGGTTAACTTAAGTGCAAGCTCTCTCCTCGGCTCGTCTAGGTAATTTGTGTGTGCTTAACTTCGGGCAGCGCAACAATCGCTGAGCCATGACTGTCTTCCATAGTATGTTCTTCCATAGTATGTAGTGGCTCGCAGAGTAGCACGTATGCTAGAGTTCACCAAATGTCTACAAAGCCTTGAGAACAAATCCAGGAACATTAGATATGCCTATTAGGGCATACTACCTATCTAAGACCAGCGGTGTATATAATTGTTGGCTAAAAGGAGCCTAATGACGAGAGCTTGCTATAACACTGCTATATGGGGTCTAGGTTCCATGTGAAACTATACCGTCTACCTCCTATCTAATCTAGAGCACCTCCCATCTAGAGTCGTGAAGGGGGTGATACAATCAGTGCTCAATAGATCTTCTAGCTGACGTCGAGGGCCTCTAGAGCTGGGGATTTTGCAATATATACCGAGAAAACCGGCCGAAGACTGCTTGACTCAACCTCTTGCCGAGGCAACGACAATAGTAGCGGATTGTGTGTAATAGCTCGCATTACGGGCTCACAATAAACGGCATAAACAGAAAGCATATCGGTCACAGTTAGTTCCAGAAGTACTACTTCAAAAAGCCTATAAGCACGATTTTCAAGGATATTACTCAACGGCCGTTGTGTTTGAGATGTTCTAGCGCAGGGAGAGATCGTAGCGTCCTACTATAGCAATATTTGTTATCGAACATCTGACAAGATTGGTGTTTCGTCTGTGTGAGACAGAGATAACCAAGCACCAGAGCATAGATACTTATCTTATCGCGTTATCGAGATAAGTTCCGCAACACGCGAGAATCAGTCTCTTATCACCCCTGCGAATAATCTAGTCCATGCCATGATAGAAACACAGCAAACTACGATAACAACTCTACTCGACATCTGGAGCGTTCTGCATGCCACGCTGAAGACGTGCAGCCAACATCCTGAGATAGTGCCATTGGCCTAACTTTGAAGCTGTAATGTGATAGCAAGCGTGCTTTTTGTTGGCAGACTGCAACCTTTGTACTAGAAAGAATGGGTCTGAGTCTTCAATTTGAATCTGTGTTCGGCAACCAACGTCGATCTACTTATAAATGCAATCGAGCTTAAGAGCCACAAAGATGCATCTGCCGCGAAGGTCCCCGTTAACACCTCCATCTGAACGTCGTATATAAAAACACGAATTGCGTCATACTTCTCAATATGGGGTTTGAACTTCCTTTCTTGTTAACTTTGCCTTCGATCAGGCAACGAGCGGCAATCGTATTGAAAGCCGCATATGAGGGCAAATTGAACCACTTCACCTTCAACAAGAATCGCCTCGACAAGGCAGCTGACATTGTGGAAGAAACTATTACTGTAAGATCAATCCCGAAACCGTATTGGCTGTAGTCCAGAACGCTGATACAACGCATCCTACAGAGAGATTTCGGCCCGGACAAGTTTCATACCATACCTCCTCACGGTCGATGGCAACATTTTGCTATCGGAGATGCTGACCGAGTAGAGCGTCTTTTAGCGGAAATGGATGGTGTTGATGATCGGGAGAAGACTCGCTCAATAATAGATTTATTTTTCGTCTCAGTCCTGCTCGACGCTGGTGCCGGCCATCAGTGGCGTTTCCATGAACCCGGCTCAGATGGCGTCTACGGCCGTTCGGAAGGCATAGCGGTGGCCAGCTTCTACATGTTCAAAGCAGGCCTATTTTCTTCTTCAGACACGAATCCTAAACGCGTAGATGGTCAGTACACGGACAACCACTTATGACATCTTCAATTCTAATTGTGGATCTTTTCAGGAACTTCGCTATCCAAGCTTGAGCCTAAAGACCTCGATGCAGGTCTGCAGATCTCTCAGATCAACGCCATGTCAAACTCAGAAGGACGAGCGCAGCTTTTGCGGGATCTCGGCAAGTCTCTCATGAGCTTACCAGAAATCTTTGGCGAGACGGGCAGACCAGGCAACCTAATTGGTAAGTAACTTGCTCTGCATTTGCCGTGAAATCCATGAAAACCTTCCTAACTGCTCGCCCAGATTACCTCCTCAACAAGAACTCTGACCAGAAGACTGCCGATTTTACTGATCTGTGGGCGATTCTGCAGACACTTCTGATACCCGCTTGGCCATCAAACCGTACTCACATCGACGGGAAGCCAATCGGCGATGCATGGCCTCTCGACGTACTCGTCGAACAAGCTCGCGCACAGGGAATCACAGATCCGTCATATTCAATCCAGCCATTCCATAAGCTTACGCAGTGGCTTGCCTACTCACTTTCAGTGCCTTTCTCCCGCATCTTAGGAGTGAAATGGAACAACATCCATCTGGGCACTGGCCTGGCAGAGTATCGCAACGGAGGTCTCTTTATCGACACCCAAGTCCTACAATTGAAGAAAACGGAAGTCACCACCAATGCTAGCACGGCCGACGGAATGATTCCAACCTTTGACGCGACTTCAGATGTAATTGTGGAATGGAGGGCTCTGACCATCGCCTTGCTCGACCTGTTACACGAACAGATGAAGGGCCGTTTCGCAAAGAAAGGTGTCTCGCTAAGTATGGCACAGATGCTGGAGGCAGGTACCTGGAAAGCGGGCAGAGAGCTTGCAGCTGCAGAACGGCCTGCAACGCGAAGCAGCCCCATCATAGTCACGGGTGATGGGACCCTATTTTGAGAGTCTTTACATCATATCAATGGCATGAAGCATTTTGATACTCTCAGATATGGGCGCAGTGTTTAATTGTGAGTATCATGCTGAGTTACAAGGATAATTTCAGACAGAACTGTTTCTTGTTCGTAAATGTTTCGTATCTTGACTTCCCTATCAATCCATAACAGAAGGAGAAAGAATCGCATGAATTGATCTATTTCTCGAAGATCCAGACAGCATATCGGCAAGGGTACTCATTGAAGATCAAGAAATCATATATATATATACTGTGCTCGCCACGAGAGCATTGACACGATACAAAAATCCACAAATGCAACAAATGAGAAACTCGAAGACGAATGCAGCACAGTAAGTAATAATGCCAGCAATGAACGGAAATCATCAGTCATGCTATGGAACAAGTGCTGTTTGCCTGGGTATTTACAAAACAGATTACATACGAGCTCGGAACGGATAATAAACAACTGATATACACTACCAAGTTGAGAGCCATTGCCACGATCGATCTACTACGATCGATTCATCGCCTGCTTGGATTGAACAATCTTTGCGATATGTTCACAGACCATCTCAATAGCTACACGGTTTTGAGCGCACTCCGGCACGATCAAATCTAAGAATATGGTTAGCCGATGAAGAAGCACCTTGAGTCCCAACATTGGCTGATAAGAAGTATCCTGTCTTGTGAGGGTGAACGATTGTGTTCGGCTTTTTATAGGCTTCAATCTGATCTCTGGGGATTTTGATTTACCTGCAAGGCTACGCTGGGGTTCCACGTAGCGGTGGAAACTTGGTTTCACATTTCTCGTCCATTGCTCAATGCAGCCGGAAACGCCTCGACCTCGCTCTTCAATATCTCGGGTGACTATAAATGAATCAATGAGCGGAGTCTCCTAGAATGCTTTGAATGGCTGTTGGAGCCAATTTACTCACTCCTTCGGGCCAGGCACACGTCAAGGTCTGTCTCCGCGTAGATCTTTAGATCAAGCAAAGATCGAACCCGCGCATCTTGCAGCGCGAGGATGCCTTCTACAATGACAACAGTTGGTCCTTGAATTAAGGAGACATCTGGTGATCTATTATGTTCAACGAAACTGTACACTGGGATTCTGGCTTCTTTGCTGTACATGGGTCAGTTGTCGGAAAACAGTAAAGGCATGTTTGCGAGCCCGGTACCCTTCGACTATCAATTTTAACTGTTCGACGAGAAGATCGAAGTCTATGGCGGATGGTGTGTCAAAGTTGTACTGATTGCGTCCCGCTATGGCTCGTTGTTCGACAGTCAACGGCTTGTAGAAATGATCCAGTGATAGGAGAACGACCGAGGGTGAATTTGTTTGCGTGACAATTGACCGTGCAAAAGACGTCTTCCCTGACCCGGAGCATCCCGCTATTGCAATAAGTGAAGCATTCTGGAGCTGTGGCGACGGTGACATGACGTGTGGTAAATGATGGACGTTTTCACTCCCATGATACAGTGCGACTAGGGCGTATCAGCTTGCTAAGTACTACAATCAAGGGATGTGTTCTTTCTGCTTCATGATGTCCCATTTTTCAGGCGTGCCCAGGACGACGCAAGATTATCAACCAGAGGAACCGTTTTAGATTGGAGACGCAAATTGGGCACATTGCTATCCACATCAGATAACGCTTATCGCATATGGTGTCCATGCCCTATTTGTGTCTACAGTGGTCCCAGATCGCCCAGGAGTCTTTTATCTGATATGGTATCACTTACTATCGGATGAGCCGATAAGTGTCTTTTTGTTTATCTTCACTTATCGCCAATCATTGCTGCCAATTATGTCTACGATAAGCTTTGTTTCTCTCATAGTTAGAGGGTATCATAGGGGTTTCAATGCCTCGACGTTCTAGATCATCTTGCCAGAAGCATGTAGTCTCATTCTATAGGTAATTCAAATCAGCGAGACGATTGTATATTACTGCTTCTATGCGTTGACTGATTCGCTATCAAGATGGAGTTACTTTGCTTAACGTTGTGGAACACCACAACAGTACCAATCTCCTTTCAATTTAAATTCGAAAAACTCTGAGGTATGGCGGACCAACTTCGTGACCATCAGCAGCAGCAACAGTATCGTCGTCATCCACCAGAAGATTTACCAGGGAACACAGATAATATCATACCAAACCCTCAGGAGCCAGATCGTGCCAGCATTGACCTTGCAGAGAAACAGGCTCATGTCTCGTCACAAGCAGACGCCGAACTTGGCGAAGTTCTATCCATGTCAAACCAAAAGCCAAGCGACTCCGACCTTGGAAGAACTGCCGCCTTCTGCTACAAGTACCGCCTTCCTATCCATATATCCATATTCATCGTAATGACAGGATGGTGGATCGCTGGCTTGGTTCTACATCGTCCTGGTACGGCCACCCCAAAGAATTGGATCATTCCTTTTCTGCTGTGGCTCGCTGTCTCTCTACGGCTGGTGTTCTTCCATATTCCAATATCACTTGTCATGAAACCATTGAGATGGCTGTGGAGTAGCACCATCGTGAGAGTCGTCTCGTATATTCCGGAAAAGGCCAGGCTTCCTCTCGGTGGCCTAGGTACTGCATCTGTGATCCTCATTGGCGCCTTTGTGAGCAAGGAGAGCGCTGACAACACCCGGGCCAATCGCGCAGTCAGTCTATTCGGTCTAGTCGTTTGCTTGGCCGCACTATGGACCACTTCCAGGAACCGTAAAGCAATCAACTGGCACACTGTCATCATGGGCATGCTAGGACAGTTTGTTGTGGCAGTTTTCGTCCTACGAACTACTACCGGCTATGATATCTTCAATTTCATCTCCGAACTGGCCCGGAACCTCCTTGGATACGCAGCAGATGGAGTGGCATTCTTGACCGACGATAGCGTCACTAAGCTGGGTTGGTTTCTTACCGGAGTGGTCCCCCCCATCATCCTATTCGTCACCCTTGTTCAGCTTTTATACTACTGGGGAGTGCTTCAATGGAGCATTCGGAAGTTCGCCACCTTCTTCTTCTGGTCGATGAGGATCTCAGGTGCAGAAGCCGTAGTGGCGGCCGCTACTCCGTTCGTTGGCCAGGGCGAGAGCGCTATGCTCATTCGCCCATTTGTTCCTCACCTAACTAAATCCGAATTACACCAAGTTATGGCGTGTGGCTTTGCTACGATCTCCGGCTCTGTCTTGGTGGCTTATATTAGCTTAGGTCTGAATGCCCAGGCACTCGTCTCCTCGTGCGTAATGAGTATTCCTGCATCTCTTGCATTAAGCCACCTACGTTACCCCGAGACTGAGGAGACATTGACGGCCGGCGAAGTCTCTATTCCCGAGGACGATGAGCACAAAGCTGCTAATGCTCTCCACGCTTTCGCCAACGGCGCATGGCTTGGAATCAAGATTGGCGGTATGATCGTTGCTACCCTGTTAGTGATCATAGCTATCTTGAATCTAGCGTCTGGTCTCCTAACTTGGTGGGGTCGGTATTTGAATCTGACCGGAGAATATGATCTAACAATTGAATTGATTGTCGGATACATCTGCTATCCCATAGCATTCCTCCTCGGTGTTCCCCGCGGTCCAGATCTGATCAAAGTCGCACGTCTGATTGGAATAAAGATAGTCGCTGTAAGTGTTACATCGTCACGACTAGCGAGTATCCCTACCCTTTGCTACTGAGAAGTGCAGTGCTGATTTATCTCGACAAGAATGAGTATGTTGGTTTCAAAACCCTGACGTCCGACCCTGCATATGCCAGTCTCAGCCCTAGGTCACAACTTATTGCAACGTACAGTCTTTGCGGGTTTGGCAACATCGGCTCCCTGGGTACCCAGATTGGAGTACTGTCACAAATTGCCCCAGGCAGGGGCGGTGATGTAGCCAAGGCGGCAATGAGCGCTTTGTTCACAGGAATCCTCAGCACCCTGAGCAGCGCTGCCGTCGCTGGCCTCCTGATCCAAGATGAAACGAACTACGTCAGCATAGCCCATTAACAAGCAGCTCCTGATCTCTGGAGACGAAACAGTGAATNGGTAGATAAAGATTCGAATAACAATCCGTTGAGGCTCGAACCCTCCCAGTGCTCGAGCGCGATGAATTGATGTGCTTGCACCTCACCGAGTGGCTACCACGTCCCGCTGGCCGGCCGCTTTACCCATGCCATGCTTTTCTACTGCCCTTGTCGACATGACAGCTGTGTACCGTTGCGAATATCGCTACTCCATGCTGACTTGCCTGGCAGGTGGTGGAGCATAGTGTCATAGGCGTCGTCGAGATGCGAAACCGCATGCAGCCGTCATCGACAGGTAGAGTGCGTAAAGCCATGCAATACCGCAAGTAGCCCGATGAGATTGTAGTGTTTATATTCTATTGACTAGATGATACTACAATATCCGGGTGTGGATGTATGTAATACAGTATATATGTATACTGTGATATGTAGGTACCAAACCAAAGCCAACTGCAGTTCTTCATCGCTTGGCACGTGCACGACTTCCTTGTCCAAGCGACGACGCAAAGTTTCCATCTACTCACACTTTTACGCCTATTCCCAGTTACTACACTTCCGCACTCCTGTGAACTCATCGTTTCGCTGCTTGCTGGCGATTTGGAGCTGCTAGTCCTACCTGTCGCGTCGGTTCACGAAAAAAACCACCTCAGACACGATGGTCAAGCGCAAGCAGAAGGGTCCCACGCTCGAGGACGTCCTGGCGCGTCCCTGGTGCTACTATTGTGAGCGTGATTTCGATGACTTGAAGGTGCTTTCTGACCATCAGAAGGCGAAGCACTTTAAATGTGATCGGTGCGGCCGCCGTCTTAACACGATCGGCGGCCTCGTCGTCCACATGCGCCAAGTGCACAAGGAGGAGCACAAGACCATCGAGAACTGTATCCCTGGCCGAGATGACACTACCCTCGAGATCTTCGGAATGGAGGGAATCCCTCATGAAACCAGCGAAGCCCACCGCCAAACCATAATTCAGAAGTTTTGCCAGGATGCCGAAGCGAGAAGGATCGCTACAGGCAACCCACCACCCGGTGAGAAGAGTGGTAACCAGCCCAACAAAAAGCCGAAATTGGAGACAGCAGAGGAGATGAAGGAACGACTGCGACAACACTTGGCTAAGAAGAAGAACGGAAGTGCTGGTGCTTCACCTTCGCCAGCGCCCAGCGCACAGGGTGCCTCGCCTGCACCGCCTGTTAGCTTCCCAGGCGTATCGCCCTCTCCTGTCCAAGGAGGATCCCAAATTCAGCCTCCATATCAAGTGAGCCTCCCCACTAGCGATCTACACAAATTGAACAGCTACAAACCGTGCCGCAGCTGCGTGAAAACTGTGCGGAGCCGCAATGCTGCCCTTGGCTTTCTGCAATCTTTTTCGAGCGATTGTTGCTTTGTTGATTTGTCTTGCTAACATGCTCTGCTTTCACAGGATCCCCATCAGTCAGCGTTGCCTCACGTCGCGCAGTTTTCGCCACCTCAGGTATGTCACCACCTAGGATTAATGCTGAAAGCATGTCATCCGCCTTTATTGAATATAAAACTGACGAGAAACAGAACCCGCTAGGCATCGCACACCGAGCTGAACATGGGTCACACCCCACCGCACCATCACCACAGCCTGGCTACAGCAACGGTAGTGTCCCATACCCCCATCTCCCATGGCCGCAATCCCATGGTTTCGAGCCGAATGGCAGACCTGTGTCGCAGCCTGGTACGTACGGTCAGCCAAATGCCTACTCTGCTCCTGTTCAAGCCCCAAGTTACTCCCCTCACGGACAAATGTCCCCATTCTCGCCACATGGGCAGCACTTGCCACATCATCCTCAGCAAACCCCATTCCCTGCTGCCATTAATTCAAACCACCACAACAAGCCCTCTTCTGTGGGGTCACGCAACAGTCAGACAGATTCCAGATCGAATTCTTTATCGGGTGCGCCGGCTGGAAGTGGACTTCCGCAAGCACCAGGTTTGCCACAGCGACCGAATTTCAACCCTCCCGCCATGAGCAAAGAGGACATGGGTCGCCTGCATAATGGTGGTCATGCTCCACCTGGTCACGCGCCGCATGTACCGCTCCCCCAGCATCGCTCTCCCCAGCCGCAAGTAGCCTCGACTGCTACCAAAGATGACAAGTCGTTCACACCACCAGCCACCACAGCTGGCCAAACGCCGCCCCAACCCCAACCTGATCATATTGACGAGCTCATCTCGACCGCGACCAACGCGGCGGCCGCGTCCAGGGTTCCTGTTACGGCATCTCCAATACTCCCTGAAACTAACGATAATGGTGCTCCTGCGGCCAAGAAGGAAGATCTGGCTCCAGGCGAGGCTGCGACTCCAGCAAATTCTGGTAAAAAAGAGAAACAAGGCAAGAAGGAGAAGAAGAAGGATTCAGGTAGGCTTGCAGTGACTTTGAGAAACTCGTGGACTGAGGAAGCACGTGCCATTACTGCTAAATACACGTTCAAGCGCGCAGAGCTTGACCGTCACACCAACGATGTTGTGCTGGACGAAGCCGGCGGCGCCGTGACCGGCACTGTGCGAGGCGAGGACAGCAGTGCCAAAGATGCCCAGGATGTCTAATGATTTTGTGCCTCGATTTCCTGTCTTCATATGACCGTCGACAAAGAGGCTTCATCTTGGATGACGCAACGAGCGAATGTATATCAGAGGAGGTAGGTCCCCACTTGACGGTTGTCAAATGGGTGACAGGTCAGTAATTTCAACTTTTCGATGAGCTGAATTCTATGCCACCGTTCCATAGTGCAATCATACCATAACTGCTGACAGTCGTGATCCAATGTTCTTTGATCGATTTGATTGACTTCACCATTCTACCTACAAGATTTCCAACGAAGTATGTTATGGATGTCGTGGCTTCCATTTCCCATCAGTGCCAGAGCAATCGCACGATGTGCAGGCACATGCATGCGTTGCTCTTCTTTGCGATACTTTCCATTGATGAGAGCATACAAAGCAATCCACTGGTGCAGTAGCCGAAGCGAGACATGAGACAAGCTGCTCTCAGCATGACACGAATGCTGGTTGGATTCTGGTCTCGAACAATCCGAAGGCATCTCAACTTCTCCACTACATGCAAATGGTGAGTCAAGCAGGTTTGCTCGCGCTCAGTCGAAGGGCTAGTAGTACCACACTTCACATACACGTGCACAGCGGAACCACGTTACAGCAGGGTTCTCGTCAACGCATTTACCAAATCAGAACTGCCGAGAGGCTCTGGAATTGCAAATAGAGCCTACCCTGTCGCAGATCCAGAAACCTTTTATCTTACAGTAGATAGGCAGTCATGTACGCTGGCATAGGCATCTTACAGGAGGATCCGAGGTGAAGTTGTCTGTGGTTACTCTTGCAGAGCTAGAAATAGAAACGTCCTTTGCAGGGATCACCTTGGAAGGATGAGTGATTTTGCACCCTCGTTTGTTGGCAGGCCCCGGAAACGGACCGAGCGGGACAGCAAGGTCGAACGATTTGAATGATGTTTGATGGTCCACGTCTCTGTGCCCACGCAGGGAATTCGCTTGAGAAAAGAGGCAGTGGTCAACCTATATACCATCACAACTCCCAACAGTGCTATATACCTATATTTATATGTAAAGACATCGTATCCGAGCTTGGCACCTCGTAAAGGTGGAATCCTCAGGCACCGACCAAGTCAAGCTTTCCCAATCGTCCGCGGCTGCTCCTACACCCGAACTGAACCGCACCGCCGACACGACACGACACGACGACACGATCACTACCACCACACTCACAAACCCTGTCGCGCTGCGCTTGATTTTCCCCGTCGCCTCACATTCGCAACACCTTTTCGCTTTCCTCCCTATTACGGCCATGGATACCATTGCCATGGGCACGTAATCCAGTGCAGCCAAACCTCCGCGCCAAAATACACGTCCTCCAACGGCTTCCTGGACTGTGTCGCGAGCTGCTTGATGGACTGATTCGTCTTCCCACCATGAGCGCTACCTTGCGTTCCGCCTCAACGGAGGCCTCGCTTGCCCTCGTTCGCCGTCTAGCTTTGCTCTGCCTCGTCGCCATCGCCGCTTTGCCCTCACCTGCGCAAGCCGTCTTCATCGACTTCGGCAACTGCCTCCCCGATTCCTACGTCAACAGCAACCCGAGCCTTTTACAATGGGTGCCGCTGCACCTCAACGCGGTCTTGGACCCGGCCGACCCTGCAAACCCTCTGAATTTGACGTTCTATGGAAATGTGACCGGCAGGCAGCTCACTTCCGCTCTTCCGCCGCCCGATGATCCCTACTGGAGCAACCCAAATGAGACGAATGGCAAGATAATGAATGTTGGCAATGATAACAAGTTCACCACCTTGTTCCAGAATTACAGGGTGTTGAATTATCTCGTCTGGGACAATAGCTCTGAGGGCGAGCCGATTTGCGATACTTTCATTGATCGAGAGTGCCCTATTTCACCTGCTTTCAATGCAGGTGTTGATGATTTGGCCCAATTACCGGCTTTCTCTGTCGAACATCCTTTCGAAACCAGCTACGCCTTCAGCACCCTCATCACAACGATCCGCATTCGAAACGGCGATAAAAACCCCGTCTATATTGGCTGTATCGATGCCAACATCACTCCAGATCTCGGCTCCACCATCGCCAATGTCTTGTGCTGGTTGCCCGCTGCTATTTTGATCCTGAAAGCCATTGCCACTGTGATGGCTGCTATCTTCTCGCCCTGGGGAACTAGCGATATTTTTAGATGGAGCAGCAATTACGGTCGTGACGAGGATCTGCTGCGACTGGTCACTCCCGGCTTTGGAGATTGCCTCCAGTACATTCAGTTCGTCGTTCTCACAGGTGCATTGAGCTTACAATACCCAGGCTTTTACCAGCCAGTCGTCAGCCAAGCCGCCTGGTCTACTCTGCTTTTCAACGAGTCATTTGTTTCTGGCGGCCCTGGAACCCTGAATCCGCAGGATGGAATCTATGTTGTGAATGGTTCTTATGGTTTGACGAATCTCAGTCAGTTGGTTGGCATGTCAAAGACTAGCGACATATGGGCTTGCATGGCTATCTGGTTCTTAGTCATTGCTGCAATCGTCGTTCTTCTATGCCAACTCGGTTTCGCAGGACGATGGCTCTATCGTCGCATTACGCACACATCTGAGCAAGATCTTCAAAGCAAGAATTTCCCGTTTACTGCTGGTAACATGCTGCGGCTGCTCTTCCACTATTTCATTCTGCCCGTGGTGTCTATCAGCCTCTTTCAATTGGTCATCGCTGAAGACTCCCCCACGAGTGTTGTGGTATGCGCCGTCATATTACTCGTCATCACTATTCTCGTTGGAAGCTGGATACTGAAAGTCATTTTCTCAATCAAACCGAGGACTATTCTTTTTGACGATATGCCGATAGTGCTGCTTTACGGGCCGCTTTACAACACTTACAGCGACAGTGCTGCACCATTCGCTCTCGTGCCTGTACTGATTACGTTCATCCGAGGAGTGGCAATTGGAGCCGTTCAGCCGTCTGGGATAGCTCAAATTATTGTCTTGGCGATATGCGAGGTCATTCTCATTCTGACCCTGAATGCTTTCCGTCCGTTTCAAGGACAGACGAGCATGAACGCGTATCATACCTTCTTTGCGGCTGTACGACTGGTTGCAATCTTGCTCAGCATCGCCTTCGTGCCAAGCTTAGGTGTCTCAGAGTCAAGCAAAGGCTGGATCGGTTATGTTATCCTTTTGCTTCACGCTTCTGTTCTGGTGTTCGGGTTTTTCCTCAACTCAATCCAGACTCTAATTGAGGTTGTTGCTCGCAACTTTGGCGTTGGTGCTGACGCGCAACTGGGAGCGACCAGAGGTTCAATTATTAATTGGCGTACCCTCAAAAAGAGGGCCGATCGTCCATCAGGCCCTTCACCCACCGACCGGGCCAGCATGACCAGCAACGCTGCAATGTTGCAGAATGACGATCGCAGGAGCCAAGGATATGGACCTGGTACCCGTAGCCGTAGCATATCTGCCAGCAGCCAACAGTTGTTGAACCGAACGTCTGTCCTGGAAGGCTTTTCCCAGGAGGGGGGGTATGCGAATGGTGGAGTTGGTTCGCCAAGTGCGGATGAAAACCAAGGACAGTTCCCAGCGTACGTAGTGGGTACAGGCAACCCCGTCTCGTCCATGAGGACCGAACCGACAGATACCTACTACCGTCCGCCTCGACAACGCACTCGTACCATAGACGCTCTTACTCCCGGGGGCCGGACGAGAGTATCTGGTGCGAATTTTGGCGATTTCTTATATACCGATAACGCTCGAGATACTCTCGAGCGCAATGACGGTCATGATGAGTTTGGAAGTGGTGCAACGGCCCGCGATTCTGTCGTGCCGTCATTCACGCGCGATCGTGCAGATTCTAACGATAACGGACAACCTCGCACTGACTATGCAGTCCGGGAGGTTGACCAGTACTATCGAGGGCCTGCTCTCAGCGATCTACCCAGAAGGACTCTGAAAACAGGTCCAGCAGATCCAGAAGGGCCCGCTGCTAACGCTCAGAGCTGGTTTCAGAAGCTAGCCTTCGGTCTTGGTGTAGGGGGAGCTGCTAAACAGAAAGATAAAGCAAAGGGCTTTGAGGTTGTCAGAAGACCGCCGCCTAGGCTTGGAGCAGATGACCTAGACAGGCCCAAGGGCCTGGACGAAGTGGAAATGGTGAATTCCCCTGGTTTTGCAAAGCAAGAACATTACAGCGACAGCCCTCCCCTGAGAGAGGCTTCTGTTTCGCAAGACCTAGAGGCTGGCATTGGAGGGGAAAGAAGTGTCGCTCCCGCATCTGTGAGAGATGAACGTAGTGTGGGCGACTCCTCCCCTACAAGATTCCACTTCGGATTCGACGCTGCAGGAGATGCGAGCGAAACCGGCCGTCATGCTTTTCGGCCGGACAGTGAAACTTTGAGGACTTCGGCAATAAATCGTAATCAGAGTACTCGGACAGCTGCCAGTAGTAACTACAACCGCACTTCGCTGGACCTCGAAGATCAGGATGTACGTCCTGGCCGACCAAGCGGTGCACCCACCCTGGACCCCATCCGCGATGTGGGAGATTTTGGGCTTCCTGTTAGCTTTGACAACCAGCCACCAGCATCGTCCGTTCACAACAATCAGAGTGCCGCGTACTCAAACGTTGACCTTGCTGACACCGCTGGAGGGCAAGACTGGCTTCGCCAGATCGACCGACTCAGTTGGGATCATTCGAATATGACAGCTTCGGCCGAGGTACCTCATCATTTGGAATCTACTCCCTTCGGCGAGGCTCGCGTGCCGTCTTATAACTCGCAACACATGCAGTCTCAACAGCACAGCGCGCCCCCACAACCTGGCGCGTCTTCATACGCCAATCCTTACTCGGTCGCAAGTCCTTACACAGCTCCTTCAATCCCAGCCCGAAACTCCCGCCGTACGCCATCAACGGACATCCCGACTTTCACCCCTGGACCGGTTCCCCAACGTACCGAGAGCAAGACGCCTGAGCACGACTGGTCAGGCTTCGACTCAGCACATACACCCTTCCAGGACGAGGATGACGGAGGCTACCCCCACAGCAGTGAAATTGACAGAGGAAATGCCGCTGATGAGTCGAGGCCGACCTCTTATCACGTTTCTCACAAGAGAGCCGGCGACAGCATCTCGCGCAACAGTCTTGGGGCCGAAGCCGGCCTCAGAGGGGAAAGCGCGACGGTCGAATGGGGCAGAGATACGAGCCACGATGGCGGGCACAGTCCTTGAAGTTTGCTCTTTTGACTGCCCTCTCTCTAATCAACCATTCTTGATATTTGGATTGATTCATATACATACTATCTCTCCCATATTTCTTTCTTAATTTTTAGCGAGGCGTCATGGCCGGCAGTGGTGCTGATGGATAAGTTGGTGGGCGGCCGCTTTGGTTGGAAATCACATATGGCGCTGTCTCTCCTTTTTGGGAGCCACACGAAAAAATAGCGGACTCGTGTGTTTGCGGCATGTATAATAATACATTACTAGTAACCAATCGAGAATGATCTCCCTATCCAGCATTGCTTTGCCTTCTTCAATTACCCAGACGGTAAACCACTGACTCTACAAGTATGGGATGTACGAGATATGTGACCCAACAGTTTAGATGTCCGAGAGGCATAGACGAAGTCTGGAATTGATTGAGTAGACTGAAGAATGTTCACCAAGATGTAAGGTGCTGCTCATACAAGAGAGGGGGGGGGAAAGAATACGTCTAAAATAACGAAAACATGCCGAGCCCATCCAAGCTCGTGGTATCACTGTATACTGCCAGGCCGGAAAAAGACCTCCCAAACCAAAAACGCCGACATAGTAGTGGTTTGCTGTGAAGCGTTTGCACAACACCACTCCATGTCTCTTTATACTGCCTGTTCTTTGCGTGCCTGCGGCAATTCCCCTTCTGCCACATCGCCGTCGCCGCTATCTTGTATAGTGATAGAAGCAAGCTGACTGACGAGTGGGAAGAAGACTGGGTCTGGTCTTTGCGCTACCAATCACTTCATCACTCCTGCAACTGATGTGTCGGACAGCTGCCCGGGCCCTTGCGCTCCCACCAGCTTCGGATGCAGATCCGATGGAACTTGCACCAGCACTCCAGCCGACCCAGCTCCTCGCCTTGGCCGAAGTCCTCCAAGCAGATGACGCACTCCTGCACGTTGCCATCCCCATCGATGCAGTCCTTCTCTGTTGCGTGGAAGATCAGTAGACCACTAGGACGGTGTGACATTGCTCTCTGCCTGCTGTCTGCAGCTTCTGGTCTGCTTGGGGTAGTGGTGGTGGAGGTGATTGTGGGGGGTGGAGGCGAGGTGGCGAAGGGTGTTGCTGCGCTGGATTCTTCGACGGCTTCCTCAGGGGTAGCCGTGCCCACGGCGGTTGAGGAATCTGTAGTGATGGCAGGCGCTGGGCTCGCCGTCGACGATGTCGCAGTGTTGCTCTCGATACAGGCAACAATGTGCTGTTCCCGCGCACGCTCGCCTTGGGGAAGCTCCAGGTGGCACACTGGACACTCGTCTTCCTCGTTGATCTGTCGACGGCGGCGCGGCGGTGGGAAAGGCGAATGATCCAGGGTTGGAAATGGTCGCGTGGCACCTAGACTATCCAAAGTTGGAACGAAAGGAGCATTACCGCTTTGGGATAGACGGTGGTGGTATAGCTGGCGGCTGAATTGGTTGACTGAAGATGAAGATTGATGGCCTCTTCCAAAATGAGGCTGCATTGAGCTGGTCCGCGCTGGCACGCTGGACCCAAATCTACCAGGCTGCGGCAATGTGCTAGGGATGGAGCCTCTGGTCCTGTTGGTGTGACTACGATATCTGGCTGCTATCTGAGGTGAAGGGTCGCTAGGGCCAGACGCATCGGGCCTTGTGAAATTCAAGGGCGCGTGTGGACTTGCTTCACGTATGCCAGGGTGCGACTGTTGAAAGCTCGGCGGCGGTGGTCTTGTATGATTTGGAGGCACTGGTGGAGGTGGGACTGGCAATTGCGCGGCTGATGTTGCAGGAGGTATCCAAGGATCTGGAACACAAGGTTTGCACACACGGACCTCTTCGCCGCCATCTAGTTCTTCGTCAACGATTCCGGGCCGCCTGACAATGAATGGTCGTGGAATTGTGATCATGTGGGGAGAACATTGCTTGCAAACAAGTCTGCCGCATTTTCTGTGGTATGTGTCAATGGATACAGGTTTTGCTTGCTAACGAACCGGAGGTTTCCAACGTACCTGCAATGGTGTCTCCTGTTGATGAAGCTGAAAGGAGTCTTGCACACGGTACAATCGTTTGTCTCTTCGTCAGGCTGCCACCTAGGCAGCTCTGGGTTGAATGTTGAAGCCATCACAGAACCAAATGGACAGCAAGCCCTGAATCCAAATGACGGTAGATGCTGGGCTGATCGCACGCAACGTAGGATGTTCTAGAGGCCAGTGTTGAGACAAATGCCGCAGTTCTTACCAGATCTACGAGCGAGTTGTATCTATACGCTTTGGATTTGCTATATCTTGCCTGGGGGAAGGAATCGGCTAGGTGATAGAAATACTCCAATCCTGTCTTCTGAAATTCAATAGCAATCCGCCTCTTTGCCTTCGGAGATATCGGGATAACGTCACGGCGTGATCACTTCTTTACAACGTTGATTATCAAATTGGTCGTCGACGGTATTGAGGGTTGGTGGACAGATGCGACGAGCTTCGTGTCCCTAACAAGGACTGTGGGTTGAAATCACTGGAGCGCAGGGTCTGAAGAGAGTTGCAGGTAGACGATCATCAGGGAGAGGGTCAAAACCCAGCCTCACCATAGTCGCGTGCTCAACGTCGATCAGCGGCGTGCTCGAAAGGTGGTGGTGGAGTTGGTGGTGATGATGTTGTACCTCTCGAGAGAATGGAATCGTTATAGTGAAGAGGGCGAAAGCAAGGGTAGGAGACACCAGGTGGCAGTCTCCAGGGTCTCTCTGCAGACCGAATGTTGTTCTCAGAGGTGGACGGACAGCCGAAGAGGGAAGCGGTTAAGGTTGATGGAGGGCGGCATAGTGATAAGTAGTGCCGGAGATGGCGTCGACGGCAGCGATAGTGAGCGGGTGGAGGTGCTGGCGTTGTCCCTGAATGCCTCAGGCAGAAAGTGCTACTGTAGTCTTACCACTTCTTGGTCAGCTCAGCGTGGCAACGCCGGTAAGAAATGTTGGTCCATAAGCAGCCCTTGACCAAGCTGGTTCTATGTACGCCAGGGAAGAGAGAGGTAAAATCGCGCCATAGCGGCTCAGTCGATGGCGTGGAAAGCAAAGACAGACAAGGTGCATCTCGTTAACATCTTCGTTTCCTCAGACAGATAATCCGTCTGGCTTCATCTCGTCTCTCGCGGCTGTAAAGTAGCCTGCCCTTAATGGCATGAGACCGAGGCCTGCATATGACAAGACAGACTTCAAATTCAAAGACCCCAACACCTGCTGGACGTCCCTTCCAAGCCCGATACAATCGTCATTCTCAATATTCGCCGGCACTCCTTCCCCCTTGTCGCTCTTTATACAACCATCACCAATGCAATCATTACTTCCGCCCTCAATATGGACGACCTTCCCTCTACGCAGGTGGCGTCAGGTCGAAGGTCAGGGCGATCTCCTTCTCCCACTTCATCTTGAATTTGCCGTAGATTTCGGCACCGACATCAAAGTTCTTCCTGCCTTGTGGAAGCGGAGCGGTTCGTAGGATGATGGTGTCTGGTCCCATGACGGCCTGGTGGTGATAGATATGGGTGGTGCATTTGGAACAGAAGTAGCAGTTGACATCGCTACCGCTGTCTCCCTTGTACGTGTACACGGCTGGCTCAACGCTAGACGTGAGCTTGAGGGCCGACTTGGGAATGATCTGGTTCATGGTGGATGCGCCACCGCTAAGGATCTTGCATGTGTCGCAGTGGCTATCCAAGGATTAGCAGACATTCACGACCTTTGCCGCCGATTGCGTGCTTGCATGCTTGCTTGCAAAACCTACCAAAGGATATGCTTGCTCTGTTGCTCCGTGAGTTCGACCTCCCAGGTGTGTTGGCTGCAGTGGCAGACGCCATAGTACTTAGTCATGATTGATATGGTAGCAAAGAGACAGCTGTATTGGATTGATGCTCGAGTAGATGTAGAGGCAGACAAGAAGAAACAAAAAAGGAACCGTCTGAACAGCCTGGTGAGGGCATGTTTATCTGTCCTGAGCTCAAGAGAGACACGCCAGAGACAGAATCCCCGTATGGCTATGATGTGATTCCCAGTGCTTCCCCATTGCGCATCTAAGCGGTCCAAAATACCTAGTTCCTGGAGGGGTCAAACCTTTTTGAGTATCTAAATCCATCGGCGTGGGGATTTGGCAACGACATCCCGTTAGCATGAAAAGGTGCGTACTGAGAAGCGGCTCCGCCGTCCACTGTCAATGGCGGGCTCATGTGGCCGAGAGAGGACTAGTCATGGGGCATGCAGCACGATAAGGACTGAACCGAGAGACTAAAAGTGACGACAGCAAGCAATGGTCGACCTTTCTGTGATTGCTGGCCATTGATAAAGCATCCAAGCGCTGCTGCTCTACGTGTTTGGCACGATCGAGGGTATTGCAGGACAGCGTCATGCCCAAAGCACGTACAATGTACTGTACAATGTCGTCTTCTATTACCCGCATTGCAGTTGTTTAGCGAGGATGTAGAAGTGGGGACCCTTCAGGATAATGAAGCTTCAAGCACATATGTTTCTACCTCCGGTCCTGACAGTAATGTTCGTCATTTGTCCTTATCTTCCAAAGTTGAACATGCCTGGGTAGCTGGGGATCCGAAGTTGTGAGGTCAACAAAAACTCCACGTTCGATCTATTCAGCCTGTTATGGCTTATATCTTGCATCCAGAGTGCTGAATGACTGTTGGGTATCTTATCGTGCTGGTGAAGATACTACCTCCGTATGAAATTCAAGTTGATCTTGTGAATGAGATGCAGTGGTGACCTGCCTCTCGGGTATGTCTTCATACTGTCACCCATCACGGTGACGATCCTCTAGCGTACAGGCTTTATGTATTCGGTTCTAAGTAATAATACATGTGTATGCACCTCGTCTACCCTGTTCAAACATTGGGAAATGCTTCAAAATTAAAGAGCCCCACCTATGAGAGTGACAATCCACATCGCAACGCGAACGTGCAGACCAACCCGTCGCTCATTCTTAGCGTAATCATCGCGGGTCATGTCCTTCGCATACTCCTGAAGCCATCGCTCTTCTTCCCCCAACCTTCGTTGAAGATCCGCGTTCCTCGTGACGATCATGGCATTGGCCTCCAGATCCAGGGAGTACGATCTTTTAGTGTAATTAGAAGAACCTATCAAACTGACGCTTGGGTTCTGTTCCTTGGGTAATGTCAACCACACGCCCTTCGCGTGGTAAGTCCAGCCTTCAGGCTCATTGACGGTTCCCTTTCTCCATTCCTTCACTGTGATCCTATCGTCCAACCCAACTCGATGGACGGCATTCAGGAAGGTGCGAGCAAGGTATGTGTACGCAGATGGCAACATGCCGCTGACGCCTTTGCTTCCATAGAACCCATTCGCCCAGGGTGAAGCGGCAATCACTGTACCCTCACTGTGGCGTGCCTGCAGCAGCAAGTCGCGGACTTGGGGTGTCATGTTGAAGTATCCAGCTGTGAAAGTCCAGCGTGAGCCCTCGAAGGCAGGACTTGCAAGCTTCTCCAGTATCTTAGTGATCGCGGGAAGCTCAGTCGAGGTATCCGGTCGCATGAGTGGAGTCAACTGGAGAAGAGGATAGATGTGCGTGTCCGAGGCTGGATTGCTGTTGTTTCCAGGGGGTTTGTGTTCAAGCAGAGGAGCCAACGATTTTGTTGCGGCTTGTATGTATCCCGTTGCGTCCTCTAGAGGTGGCGGCTGGATATTGCCCTCTGGCCAATCCATTACGAACCCTCCAGTGCCTGCATCGCTTGAGGGCAGAACACGGTAGCTCAAAGCACACACCTGAGCGTACACTTTGGCGAAATAATCAGTAACTTCCTTCGATTTAAATAGGTGATACCGGTCTTGCCGATTGGTGAAATAATCGTCGCTGAGATTCGCACCCGACAGAATTAGTTCATCATCGAAGCCGTAAAGCTTCATATGAAGCAGGCCCCATCCCTCGTTGATCCTCTTTGGGAGAAATCGCTTTCGTAAGCCCACTAGGTTTGGCGTGTGGAACATACGGATCTCGACCCTATCAGGGAACGAGGTCGCCAAACTGGCGAGCAGCGATGCGCATGATTCGCCTTCAGGCGCCTCTCGAGTGCCTCGCAGGGCATCGGTGAGGATCGAGACCTTCACATCTGGATTCTGCCTCAAGGCCGTATGAATGGTCTCGATGAGCTCATGCTCAGCCTTGCCAACATAGAGCGTTGACAGGTAAATCCGGTGTTTGGCATTCAGGATCTTCGCCTTCAGAGTTGCATAGAACTCGGCAGGAGATCTCAGGATCTCAATGGAATCGGCAGGCACTTCGATACATGGCGAAAGCTTGTCCAGTTCGGTGGTGATGCTCGCTATAGGAGAAGCTGCAGATTGCGGAATTGGCGATTCTCCCTGCGGAGGTGTTGCATACGAACTACTCCATCGTCGATACGGAATGTTCTTCTTGGAACGGAAGAGGCCAGACCTGATAGGTACTGACCGCCGTAAGTGATGTGAGGCCGTCCGTCCTATCATTGGAATTTCATGATCCAATTGAAACTGACAATAGCATGCTTCAGAAATATATCTCAACTGTACCTCATTTTAATGGCAGGAAGAGGGCAGAGCAAACACGGGGTTAACGCGGGAAAACCTCGGGTGAAAGACGCGCGACGTAATTCTTGGCTTCGCGTTTGCTCTTGCCTCGGACCCGACTCATGCGTGTTCTTGGATTGTTGGCTTTGTTCTCATGCGCTGTTCCATTGTTGTCTTGTGAAGTTCGGAACATCACGTGTTCGACCAACCAGCGCTTTCAAGGCAGGAGCATTTCACTCGCCTGACTTCGACTCCGATGACGAGATATGCCGATTTGAGGTGCTGCGACAAGAATGTCGTTGACTGCACCTCGCGCCCCTCGCGGCGGTGGACGCGGTAGAGGCGCAAACCGAGGCGCAACAGTCACCAGCGCACCCAGGAAGTTCCAGACTCCTTCAACCCGCGGCAACCTGAAGGTCAACGGCAGCTTCACCAAAACCTTCCCGACGCAGCAGCAGCAACAGTCGCAAAACGTTCCCGGTCGCGGATCAAACCAAGCACGAGGTGGTGGATTCAGTGCACGAGGAGGTCGTGGCGGCGCAACTGGATTTCGAAAGGCTGCGCAAGCAGATAGCGAAGGCGAGGATGTTGGCGGCAAGAAGAGCAAGGCGTGGTACGAAAAGCAATATGAATTGGTAAGACTATCTTCATGCCACCCCTTTGGGGCTGACCGCTAGGGAACATCATAGTGATACAGCGTAGCTCAAAACTGCGCGAGACCGAGAGCGCACGCAAGCCATCGCGACCGGTAAACTCGCAGATCCCAACAAACGCCGTCGGCTCTCGGAAGCAATCGTGGTAGTGGGAACATGTGAGGACATGTGCCCAGCTTTTGAAAGGATACAAAGGACGGCGCAAAATGATATCTGGGCTGAGGAGGCGGTAAGTGATTGCTGTCCTATGGAATCCCGATTTGGAAAATTGTACTTAGACTTCGACAGGACTCTGCGACCGCCAACTTGGACACCTCCCAGCGCATGCCGGATGAATCACGCATGGTAAAACGCTACAAACGAGCGGCCGCTGGTGAAGACGAGCAACTGCCCTCTGATCTTCGCCCACCACACGTTCTCAAACAGACCTGCGACTACCTATTCCACGACGTGCTGGGGAATGCGTCAGATTGGTCTGTACACCAGTTCATCTGGAATAGGACCCGAGCCATCAGAAACGACTTTAGTATCCAGCAAATCTCGAAGCCGGCCGAACTTTCCATTGCCATCGAATGTTTTGAGAGAATTGCTCGATTCCACCTCTTATCACTCCACCAATGCTCTGTCGACGACGCACCCGAAAAATACGACTACCAACAAGACCGAGAGCAACTAGACCGTACCCTGGTGTCCTTGATGCAATACTACGATGATAGTCGTGGCCGCGTCCCCCTCCCAAATGAGGCAGAATTTCGCGCGTACTCGCTTGTATTCCAACTTCAGAGCTCGGATCTGGAGGATCGTGTCCAAACCTGGCCACGAGATATCCTGGAAAACTCTAGAGTCCAGACAGCTTTGAAACTTGTCAGTGCAGCTAGCAATACTGACGACATGAATGGACCTATGCCGAGACATATGACTCAATTTGTCATCGCCCAGCAGCATTGGTGTCGATTCTGGGAGTTGGTGGAATCACGAAGTGTCAGCTATCTGGTAGGCTGTGCTGCAGAACTGCATTTTCAACTGGTACGAAGGCTCGCGCTAAACAGTCTTTTAACCGCTTTTCGGGCCTCAAAAACCAAACAAACCGAGGAATGGACATTAGACGATCTCGGCACAATCTTGAACTTCGAGCACGACGAAGAAGTACTTGAGTTCTGCAGACAGTACGGATTTGACTTTCGGATGCGCACTGACGGTTTGCTCTACATCGATCTCAACAGTACTGGAGGGTTCCGATTACCACCGCCTGATAAAGCGATTAGAAAGCAGATAAAATCCGAATCAGTGGAGAGCAAGAGGTTCGGTAGGACATGGCCTGCCATAATTGACGGGATGAGTGTACCGCAAGCTCGCATGGCCGGTGAGGTCGATGAGCAAAGTGCTGTCGATCAGGCAGTCGTTCACGAGGATATCGGCTTGCACTCACATGTCATGGACGATGGCAACGGCGAAGATGAAGACTCCCTGTTCGTACCTGAGACCGGATTTACGAATACTGGTTCCATACCGCCACCCGCAAAACCAGCTTTCAACGGATTCTCGGGCGCCCACCCTATCAATGCGACAGCTGGGGGCTCTGCCTTCGGTAAGGCAAGCTCACCATTCACGAACATTTCGAATCAGCCAACTTCAAGCGACAATCAACCATCAACAACCAGTTTATTCACCCAAAAAGCTAAATCGCCTTTCAATTTTGCCCCCAAGCCTACACCACCAATCTTCGAACCGGCAAAGCCAAGCCCGGCCCCTTTCAAATTCACTTCTACAAATGTTGCATCCCAACATAATGAAAAACCCTTTGCAAGCGCCCCTCAACTCGGATCATCACCATTTACTATGAACGCTAGTTCAACCGCGGATACAACTGAGCCGCCCAAATCCGTTTTCGCCGGCCCTGACAACACGACGCAGCAAAAGAATCTGCCGTCATTCAATTTTGCAAAACCTGCAAGTACACCTCCGAAACTTGACTTTGTGAAAAAGCCGCAGCCTTTCACGGAGAGTGCGGAAACTTCTCCTAGAACACCAGAGACTTTCAGGCAACCAGACAAGCCTCTCGAAGCTGGCAAATCAAATACAAACCTGCCAGTAGCCGAAGAAAAGAAATGGCAAAGCCCTTGGCCTGTTGAGGTTGCACCAAATACGAGTTTCACAAAGGAAACTGTTCCTGCCGTGCCAAGCTCCAGTGCCTTTCCACCAGTCTTTCCCTCTGCAACGGTTGATCCACCCATGGTAAAACTAGAAGAGAGTTCCAAGAACACTGTACCCGAAAGTGCTACTACCGAAACCAGCAAACCACAGCAGTCACCGTTTGCTGTTGCACCATCTTCAAACCCCAAACTTCAGCTACAACCACCACGCGACTATTCAATCTCTAAAGGCGACACTGATCGACCGAAGAAAAGTAGCCCACTGAAAAGCAGCTTCGATGCAAAGGCAGTACCTAAGCCAGCACCAGAGCCCACCTTCAACGACATCATCTCCCGGCTGGCCGAAGAAGTCACGTTTGATCCCATCAGTGGCTTTCTTCGACAGTACATCGAGTTCACTGTCTCTAATGCCATTACAGACGTTCAGGAAGAGCTCTGGCTTGAGTCGATCAACGCGGAAGCTATTCAGTTCAGGAAGAGTCATCTAGAAAAGAAGTGGGGCAGGTTCTGGAGAGACATTTGCAGGAAGAGGAGGTTTGAAAAGAAGGCCAGGCAGGCCAGAGAGAGGAGAAAGCTTGGCGCGAGCCACGCATCATCACGTAGAAGCTCAGTGACGAGCGCAATCAAAAGAGACAGGGAGCCCGAAGACAGGACACGAACGATGGATAGCCTCTTCCAGTCTATCACTGCACCGCCTCCGAAAGACATGAGGGGTACGTCTATTGGAAATAAACGGCTGGTTTCGTCGCACGCACCCGCAAATGAGTTCGTGCGCCCAGGTCTACCTCAACATAAACGAATGAAGAGCAATAGCCACATTAAAGATACAGTCAGCCTGACTTCAGAGCCTTCAAGAAACGACAAGCTCAGGCGATCGTCGTTCCTCAGCTTTTCGGCTTCTAGGGTTTCAAATGGCCCAGAAATGAACAAATCCAACACAAAGACAAACTATTTCCGGCTCAAAGCCATGGGAATCAATCCCACATCGGATTCAGCTTTGGCGCGAGAGAGGAAGCGAAAACGGTCTCATTCGATCATCTCTCAGCCTACTGAACAAGCATACGGCAGGCGCAACAGCTCTCTTGATTCCCATCAGCAGGCTCCATCTTATACAGAGAGTCTGCTGCTGCGGAAACCTAACAACGTTGCAGATGGAAAAAGCTCCTCGGTGGCTAGCGATCGATTGGAGAAAGCCAAAGAAGCAGACGATGCATTGTTTGCTCGTTTACGCGCGGCCCGCGAAGGCCTCAAAGAGACTACTTCTCTCTTTCACGCCGAAGTCGCCAAAGACGAAGAGTTCAGACGCAGCCTCAGAAGTTCGCAAGCATCAAACGATTCACCGAGTCTACAGAGGGCCAGGGCCGAGGCTCGATTGCGAGTGTCATACCCTGAAAATCAGAACAATCCTCTTAATGAGAACATTCCAGCCTACAGATTGCGCGAGAGCAAGTTTGTTCCCAGAGAGCATTACGGTCGCGCAGCCGACCGTGCGAAGGAGTTCCGTGAATCTCGTTCGCGGAATACTAGCCGCCCTGAGAGTCGTTCGGGCTTTGGACTGGTTTCCACTGGCGACAAAGTTGCTTCCTCTATGGTTCCGAAGCCATTCTCGCCGATTGATAGGGAGATTCAGGCAGCACAACTGTCAGCCGCACCCTTTGACATGTCTGTGGACACCCCTGCAATTCCGCCTTTCTTGGCCGTCGACAAGCCTTTCGAAGAACAACTGAGTGCTGCTCTGGACCCACAAGAGCATACTTTCCACCCGCATGATACAACAGATCTTCCTGTGTCGTTCAATTCTCAACCGTTTGCTGCAGGTGACAACTTTTTCTCAGAGCAACCTTCGAGTTTTGACTTTACGCCGGATCATAATGTCGATGTACATCTTCCTCAAAGTCAGGAAAATTCATGGCTGCGTCCAGTAGATCATCTGCATGGAGCCGCGCAACATTTGCCTGCATTTAGCTCCACCGAGCACACGGCCATTTCCCCTGCCATGGACTTCACCATTCCACCTACTCAAATCGAGGAATCATTATCAGCATCTTTTGGAAATCCTCATCCTGTGCCTGGAAATCGGCAAACTAGTCTGCCGAATGAAACGAATGCGCCAACATCACTCCAAAGTTCAGGTGTTGTCTCGCTTCTTTCTTCAGACGACGAAGACGGTCTATCAGAGGTACAACCACCGCATACAAACGGCGTTGAGAACTCAGGTGTTTCCAAGTCGGATTCATCAGAAGAAGAAGATGGTGATCAAGATCTTGCGGCTTCATATGGTCATGCAAATCCGTTTGCTCTTCTCGGTAACGACGATGAAGACGAAGACGAGGCAACAGACGATGGAAACCAATCTGTCGAAGGGGATGTGGATGATGAAAACGAGCACATCCATTCGGCCGAACAGCCTGTCGGAAAGGCACATCGCGGATTGGCAAGGATGAACCGTCCTGCCGATGCCCTCAACAGTTACCAGTACACTCAGAGCTCTGAGGACTCAGACGATGAGGCAGAGGCTATAGAGGATGTCGGCATTGACCCTCGACTGCAGGCCAACGATAGCGAAGGTGACGGCGAATACGGATCGTATGACGAAGACATCGCAGGAGAGTATGACGATGAGCTGGAAGATTCTGGCGAAGAGTACGGAGACAGCGAGGATGTCTCCGACGACGACGACGACGAGACGGTCGTGCCCGGCAAGTCACGGCAAGATACTGGGGGAGCAACGGCCGATGCGCCAATTGAGCTTGATAGCGATTAAGCGATGGAGTTGGAGGAATACTGTGATTTCCAGGATCTGTTCAATTATCTAGCTGGCCGCCCTTCAGTGTAGCTTCATCTGACCTCCGGTCTGCACGCTCGAGTTTGATCATTTAGGGGAATGCTGCTTTGGCAGAGACCCCAACTCGATGATGGCGATGCCTAGCTACATGTATGTACAATGTAACTTTCTCCAAGCTTTTTACAATGCCCCCCATCTTTCATAGCATCCTATTCGTCATTACCTAAGAGCTGAACAATGCCTGGAAGCCGTCGATCAATAGAGAAACAGGCTCGACGCGGAAGCTGTTGGCGCTAGGTACCGCACGAGGTACAGATGATCAGGTTGTTTGCAGAATGAAGCTCCAGAACAGCTCGCGCCCCACCTTGGAAGGAATCATGAGACTGCCACCCCCTCATAACAGAAATCAGAGCATATATGCATATAGTGCAGTACAATGCAGTACGGTGAAGTGCAAAGAGATACACTGCTATCATAAAAACCGCTCGGTAGCCACTTAAGTAGCTTTCCATTACAAGGGCAGCCAGGCCAACCTTTTCTTTCCAACTGACAATACACATACACTTGTGGCAAGAGGTGATTCTTCAAGCTTCAGCAGCTTCAACAGCTTCAGTCCCCCCGAAGGAAAATGTCACGCCCTTTGACTTCCCACACGCACAAAGCGTTGTGCCAGCTCGCTACCATCAAGCAATCCCAGTCCCAAGCGATGGCTGCTCGTCTCCGTACAATCTCCACCTCAGCTGCCCGTATGGGAGAAGGAGACACGGGCGGCATTCGCCCTGGTGGCCAAGCCAGGGCGGACGCCTTCAACAAGCGCGAGAAGGCCGCCGAAGACCTGTACATCCGCACGCGCGAAGCGGAAATCCTCAAGCTCCTCAGGGAGAAGGTGGCAAAGCAGGAGACGGCGCTCGAATCGGATAAACGCATGCTGGCTGATTTGGAGACGCACTATGGCGAGGAAGCAGAGGAGGCACTGAGGTTGAAGTACAGCCGCAGTGTCTAACCTTGGGGCTTTCGCCTCGCACATCGTCGTGGTGGAAGAGTGTTGATGATATGGTGCACTTTGTGAGCTTGTGGTTGTGAATTGTTAGGCTAGTTTGGCTGATGTGCTGCTGGGAGACGTCTTGGATCGTCCCATGTTCAGTGTAACCTTTCTAAGATCAGAGATTGGAAATGAGTGGCCACATTCAGACTTTTTCATGAATTGAAGATTCTTGAGTATAGTAGCTCGTGTCTTCCCATCCACAAATCCATCAGGGGTACTGTGACCGTTGCATCCTCTGCCTGTCTTGTCCTTGCAGATGCAACACAGCTTCTGATCCCGGATTGTAGCTTCACGCTGGCAAGGAATGCATGTGACTGGTACGGGCCCATAACGCTGGCCCTCACTGCCGCAGAGAGGACGGCCTTTGCATGATTCAGCAGGAAGAGATAGGCAGTGTCGTCTTCATTCAGATCAAGAACCCTACAGACTGCGCCAAACAGAGGGGCAAAGTGTGCGTTCGGCTGTAGACCAAAATCATCCACTGCAGAGGTCTTGATGGTGGCTACGAAGGCATCAAGTAGCTGTACAGCTTCCCGCTCTGGTCCACCGCTCTCGACTACAGACNGCGCGAGCGCTCGCTGCCACACGTTCACCATCGCTCTGCCTTGAGCAACACTGGCCCGTCTCGCTACGGTGCACGGCGTGCTCGCGTCGAAGTCATTGTCAAGCTCGTCCAGCCTCTCCGGCTGACGGAACGCCGTCAGGACGTACGGCAATGCGGTGTGGGCAACATTACACAGGGATTCGTGCAAGAACGACTCAAACGCCTGCAGTCTGCTGGATGCGCTACCGAGCTGCTTGTGATGGGCCAGAAACGACTCCAGACCACTGCTGAAGGCGAACGATCCCAGCGGCAGTGCTGAGTCCGAGAGCAGCAGAAGAGGGTGCAATGAACTTGCTGTCATGTTTTACTCTCCGCTGCGTTCATTCCCGTTGATCGTGGGGCAAAGCTATTGACGAGGATGCAAACACTCTATCGTCATTCCTTAATGCTGTTCCAGCGTGTGTGGCGTGGGCATTGATTGCTACCCAGGTGGTTATGCTCGAATTTCATAGCACCGAAATCGCCGAGGCTCGGCCCAGCCACATGCGGCAACTCCATGTGTTCATCCTCCGCTAACATGCCCTCTACTCTGCCTCCGCTGGCTGGGCCTCCATCGCGTCTCCAATCTCATCGGACGAGTTGCTACCCCTCCACTTGACTTCTACCACATCGAATCGAACCCACCCGATACCATTCCAACCTTCACTATCGAGCCGACGTTGAAAGCATCGCGTTCCTGCGACAAATGCCGCTATGTTCGCTGCGACTCGCCGCTGGTTTCGGCGCAATCGCACCAATCTCGTTATCGGCGCTGGAGTCGTGGGGGCCGGCTACATCGCTGGACAGTATGTCTTGGGCAAGCTGCAGGAAGCGCGGCAGCGTATGAAGGAAGACCAGATTGGGAAAGAGAAGTAGGTGATGTTGTAATTCAAAACAGGAAAAGGACAAGGCACACGATCTAATGCTTCCCTTGTCACCATAGCCTACGACGGCGTTTCGAGCAGAACCAGGAAGACTGCACATACACAGTCCTCGCGCTGCTCCCCAGCATTCGAGATGAGATAATGAATGTCCTTCCCGTTGAGCAGATAACAGAGCAGTTGCAGCAAGACCGTCAGGATCGTCTGCGACGGTTAGGTGCTTCCGACGCCGCCTCATCTGAGCTCCCTTCTGCACCCCCGAGCGTCACGGACAGAGACGATATCAGTCTACACAGCGGGAGCTTCATCCATGCCAGTCAAGTGTCTAGCGAACCGAACGCCTTTTCAAATAGGCCCAAGCGTAGTAAGGCGCAATTGTGGCAGGACATGAAGATCAACTGTAAGAACCACTGATCTTGTGGCTTGTGGCTTTGGTTGCTTGGGTTGGCTGACTCGATATAGCGATCGCGCGCGCCCTTACATTGCTCTACTCCTTGTCGCTCCTCACACTCTTCACAAGAATACAGTTGAATCTGCTCGGCCGTCGTACCTACCTTTCTTCAGTCGTTGCACTGGCTACACCTCCTTCCTTGACACAGACCTCTTCGATATCGCTAGAGAATCGCGACGATGATAACTACGACGACATTTACGGCAACGACTTCGAAACAAACCGCATGTACTTGACATTCAGCTGGTGGTTATTGCATAGGGGAAGTAAACAGATCCTTGAAACAGTCACCAGTGCTGTAAAGGAAGTGTTCGGTGCAGTCAACATAAGAGAGGACATGACCATTGAGAGATTGGGAAGTCTGATCATGGAGACGCGTAGACTCATAGAAGGTGCTACTGCCGAGGAGAGAAGGTCCAAGCAATGGCTTCAATTCCTACTACCACCACCAGACAAAGAAGCATACGTCCTTCGTCAATCAGCAATGTCTGAGAATGAGTTCTCGCCGGAAGAGAGTGACGAGGACCGCAATGGAGAGGACATATATATTGGCACATCGCTGCGGCGACTACTGGACGAAACCTCAGACCTGATCGAGTCCCCAACCTTCAGTCATGTCTTGACGCAAACCCTGGACGCTTCTTTCTCCCGCCTAGTCGACAACAAGATCGCCACGGAAGCATTTCGTATGCCCGTACCAGTCAACGCACAGTATGAAGACTCCCTTCTCGGACCTCGAGTGTCAGAGATTGAAGAGTACAAGTGCAAGCTTGCAAATATCCTACCAGTCTTCTGCAAGCAAGCCCATGTCATTGCAGTTGGCAGCGGCGAGCTCGATGCGCTCGCTGGCGTTGCTGCACAGGAGACTCTCGGCAACGAATACCTGGCCGCTGTCGACCAGGTGAGAGATCTGGAAGCCTTCGCCGCCGTCATCTACTCAAGTAACTTCGAGAGTGAGACCCAGGAGCCTTTGCAGCAGCATGAAACTAGGGGGTACTCTAGCCGTACCCACGCGTCTACTGAATTTCCCCAACCGCCTCTGTCGCCGACTGTCGAAGATGCCCCTGAGGATGACTCGCTCCCCAGTGTCAGCCTTGTGCAGCATTCTTCCAGGGATCATTCAGAGGACCCGCTTGGTCAGACTGGTATCATCATCCCTACTACCCATGTAGAGGCGGCCGTGTCCACCCCTGCCGATGCACCAGTGCTTAAACAGACTGATGTCGTCGAACCAACCACTGAGATGGAACTTTCCCCTGTCACTGATGATACTCATGTTAATGCCACTGCAGAAGTTCCTGCGGAAGTCCCTGTGGAAGTCCCTGTGGAAGTCCCTGTGGAAACCCCTGTGGAAGTCGCTGTCAAGGGCTCCATCGATATCTCTCCTGCTGCTGATGTGTCCACTGATAAACCTGACGAACCACCTGCTGCTGTCGATTTTGAGTCGGCTTGGACCAAAGCTACTTCAGATAGAGTGCCATCCCCTCATTGAGATTAACACGCTTATGGCACATCAGACAGCTTGTACGATCGCCAACATGTTGATCTGCGCAGCGTACATTGAATGTCCTAATCGACCTATGGGCACCCAAAGCATTATATGTCTGCACTGAATGAAGTTCAGAAACACCGACGCCGCGCACTTCTTACAACGAAGACCATAACCAACCTTAACTGGGCTACATAAGTGGCTCAAGGCCACGGCCACGGCCATGGTGTGTCTCTAATAATACCCCCCACATGGGCACGAGAGCTTCCTCTTTTCACTCACGCCTATCACCCCGAACAATAATATGCCGGTTCTCGAAGCGAATACTTCAATTATGCAAGTCACGGTCAGACTGGCCAAGCTCACTCTAATCCAAGACCTCGGCGTGTCGATGAACGTATTCTCAACGCCAACATCTATCGTATTTAGTCTTCGACGTGTCATCCAACTTCCGACGCATGACCATAAGCGCTACGATCAAAGACGCAAAATCGTAACAATAGTCCACCCAGGTCAATGGGGTGCACGCGACTTTTACACATGAGTCGACAGCGTATGCTCACTAAGAATCTGCTTTGGCGATAGAGACGCGACCATGTAGAAGCCACAGCTATACAATAAATGCAGTTGCCCTAGGACATGATGAGCAATGAAGGGAATCAAAGGTCGGGTAGATGTAACTATAACAATGTTGGCAAAGCAATAGCATTCATTCTTATGTGTTTCATTCAATACCTAAATGATGTTTCAACAATGGACGTAAGAAGCGTTCCATTTGCCAGTCAATGTCTTGGCGCTTCAGATTCGGATGATCCCGTCCCGCGGCCCGTCGCCTGCGCTTCTGGGCTTGTGAAGTTACGCTTCTATTGTCCTTGTCAAGCTGTTTCGTCTGCGCCAGTGCCACCAACAGGCATCTTTGTCCATTTCATTGACACTGAACTGACATAGACCTCCTGGACCTCAAGTACGCGCACTGTTTCACGCTCATTAACCCTCCAGCATCGACGACTTCTAGGGCGTCGCTCACCCCCGAGACCTCACGCGCCACCGAACAGCGTCCCGGCCAGACGAACGAATCTCTTCACGTCCTAATACCGGCAACTTTCTCGCAGGCTCGTCGCGATCGAGTAGGGAATACAAGGAGTGAATACCTGCGCGCATCGGCGTCAGTATATGCGCTGAACGAACTGCTTAATACCAGAATCCTCGCCGCCACACCTCTATCCACAGTCTGCTCTCGGCCCTCGTACAATAATCGCCCAACATGGCGACAAACGGCGATGACCAACTCGTGCCCGACTCTCCCGAAGTCCAAATGGACCCAGACACCATCACATCTGAGGACTGCTGGGAGGTCATTACGAGCTTCTTCAACGCCAAAGGCCTGGTATCACAGCAGTTGGACTCCTTCGATGAGTTTGTCGGCACCACGATGCAGGAGATCATCTCTGACGCCAAGGGAATTACGAGAGACATCGATGTGGCGTATGAGGATGATGACAGCGGCGCGCCCATCGTGAAGAGAAGATTCGAATTACAGTTCGGTGCCGTGACTATCTCTCAGGCAGCGATGACTGAAGGAGATGGTACTACGAGGCCCATGTTTCCACACGAAGCCCGCTTGCGAAATCTCACATACGCCTCGCCTCTGTTTCTCGAGATCAAAGAACGAGTACTGATTGGGCGTGAGATCCCAGCCGGCGCAAAACAGGCAGATGATGGCACATACATCCCACCAGATGGATGGTCTGAGGGAGACGCAACCGAAATCGACTGGAAACTTGACCCCTCGGTGCCCAAGAACAACAGTGAACCGACAAAAGTCTTTATCGGCAAGATGCCCGTTATGTTGAAGAGTAAGATCTGTACCCTGCGCAACCGGACTGAGCAAGAGCTCTATGCCTATCAGGAATGTCCATTCGACCAGGGCGGTTACTTCATCATCAACGGGTCTGAGAAGGTGCTGATCGCGCAGGAGCGAAGCGCTGCAAACATCGTTCAAGTCTTCAAGAAAAAGGGTTCGCCAACACCTGTCGTGGCTGAGATAAGATCTGCTGTCGAGAAGGGTTCACGACTCATTTCAACTACCCAACTGAAGCTCTACAGCGGCAGCGCAGCTACTGGCTTCGGTAAGACCATCAGGGTCACACTGCCATACGTGAAACAGGATATTCCGATTGGCATTGTTTTCAGAGCTCTTGGTGTTGTGTCTGACGAGGACATCTTGAACCACATCTGCAAAAAGAGTGACAGCCAGATGCTTGAAATGTTGAAGCCGTGTTTAGAAGAAGCATTCGTGATTCAAGACCGCGAGGTAGCCATCGATTTTATTGCCAGAAGAGCAAACGAGAAAATGCCACGGCGGCAGCGTCTAAGTCAAGCCAGAGATATCCTCCAGAAAGAGTTCCTGCCACATATCAGCCAAGAGGAAGGTGCTGAGACGAGAAAGGCCTTCTTTTTGGGCTACATGGTCAACCGTCTTCTACAGTGTGCCATGGGTAGAACCGATGAAGACGACCGTGACCATTTTGGAAAGAAGCGTCTAGATTTGGCTGGCCCATTGATGGGACAGATTTTCAGAATGAAGTTTGCCCAGTTAAAGAACGACATGCAGCAATATCTCGTGAGAGCAATCGAGAGCGGCAGAGATTTCAATGTCAATTTAGCTTGCAAAAGCAACATCATCACTTCCGGTCTTCGCTACAGCTTGGCTACAGGAAATTGGGGTGATCAGAAAAAGGCAATGTCCACAAGGGCAGGTGTCAGTCAAGTGTTGAACCGCTTCACATACGCATCAACATTGTCACATTTACGGCGTACAAATACGCCCATTGGTCGAGATGGTAAAATTGCCAAACCCAGACAGCTGCACAATACGCACTGGGGATTGGTCTGCCCAGCCGAGACACCCGAGGGACAAGCCTGTGGTTTGGTCAAGAACTTGGCTCTGATGTGCTACGTCAGTGTTGGAACACCAGGAACCCCCCTTGTTGAATTTATGCAACAAAGAGACATGGAGCTGTTAGAAGAGTACGATCCTGTCACTAATCCTAATGCCACCAAAGTCTTCGTCAACGGTGTCTGGGTTGGCGTTCACAAAAACCCAACCCAGCTGATTGAGACACTGCGCGAGATTCGACGAAGAGGAACTGTCAGTTTCGAAATCACGATCATTCGCGATGTCCGTGAGAGGGAGATCAAGGTCTTCACCGACGCTGGTAGAGTTTGTCGACCTCTCTTTGTTGTCGACAACAATGCGCGATCTGAGCACAAGGGCCAGCTGGCTCTCAGACGTGAGCACGTTGAAAGGCTCCAGGATGATCGCGAGGTCGACACAACATTCCTCTCTGAAGAGGAACGTGACGAGAGAATCTTTGGATGGAAGGGCTTGGTCAAGGAGGGTGTCGTTGAATACTTGGATGCTGAAGAAGAGGAGCAAGCGATGATTACAATGTCACCAGACGATCTTGACGAGCACACCAAGCTGATGCAACACGGCCATGTGGTCCATGAAGGTATCGAAGATCCACATCGTCGTATCAAGGCGAAACCAAGTTCTGCTGTGAGCATGTATACCCATTGTGAGGTTCATCCAGCCATGATCTTGGGCGTCTGCGCATCGATTATCCCCTTCCCAGATCACAACCAATCGCCTAGAAATACCTATCAATCCGCTATGGGTAAGCAAGCGATGGGTGTCACACTCACGAACTACGGCGTTCGTATGGACACAATGGCAAATGTGTTATACTATCCTCAGAAACCTCTCGCCACAACTCGATCTATGGAGTACCTCAAATTCCGAGAGCTACCTGCTGGACAAAATGCCATTGTGGCAATTGCCACCTACTCTGGCTACAACCAAGAAGATTCCGTCATCATGAACCAAAGTTCCATCGACAGAGGGCTTTTCAGATCGTTGTACTTCCGAGCGTACATTGATCAAGAGAAGAAGGTCGGTATGTCTATTGTCGAGCAATTTGAGAGGCCACTTCGCGCAGACACTCTTCGCATGAAGCAGGGCACCTATGACAAGCTTGACGATGATGGCATCATTTCCCCAGGCATCAGAGTCTCTGGTGACGATATCATCATTGGCAAGACCGCGCCAATTGCACCTGACGCTGAAGAGCTCGGACGGCGTACCAAGCTACACGTCAAACGTGACGTATCCACACCACTCAGGGCAACTGAAAACGGTATCATCGATCAAGTACTCCTGACCACGAACACAGAAGGATTGAAGTTCGTTAAAGTCCGAACTAGAACAACCAAGGTGCCTCAGATTGGTGACAAGTTCGCCTCGCGTCACGGTCAGAAGGGTACCATTGGTATCACCTACCGTCAAGAAGATATGCCATTCACCGCCCAGGGACTTACACCTGACATCATTATCAACCCTCACGCCATTCCTTCTCGTATGACTATTGCCCATTTGGTCGAGTGTCTTCTTTCCAAGGTCGGTGCTATCGACGGTAGAGAGGGTGATGCCACCCCCTTCACGGATGTCACCGTCTCGACTATATCACAGCTACTCAAAGAATTTAATTTCCAACACCGTGGTCTCGAAATCATGTACAACGGCCACACTGGCAAGAAGCTTGCCGCACAAGTGTTCCTGGGTCCAACATATTATCAGCGTCTGCGCCACATGGTGGATGACAAGATCCACGCTCGTGCACGTGGACCGACACAAATTCTCACCCGCCAGCCTGTCGAAGGTCGTGCCCGTGACGGTGGTCTACGTTTCGGAGAGATGGAACGTGACTGCATGATCTCTCACGGTGCCTCTGCGTTCCTGAAGGAGCGTCTGCTCGATGTCAGTGACGCCTTCAGAGTTCACATATGTGAGATCTGCGGTCTGATGACGCCGATTGCCAATCTGCAAAAGGGTCAGTTCGAGTGCAGGCCCTGCAAGAACAAGACCAAGATTGCACAAATCGTGATACCCTATGCGGCGAAGCTCCTCTTCCAGGAGTTGGCCGCTATGAATGTTGCTACTAGGATGTTCACCACCCGCAGCGGTGTAAGCATCCGTTAAAATTTGCATATAGATCGGCCATGAGCGAAGTGGGGCCATATTTGGGGCGAGGCTTGTGCAAATTGCGTTCAGATGGGAAGTTCTCCTTCTGGAGCTTTCCACAAAATACCATAGCTTGCAGCGTGGCGTTTTCGGGTTTGGGGTCTCGGAATTGATTTTAACCCGTTCTCGATGTTGGGATGACGGGCTTTGAAGAACACCTTGCCTGTCACTCCCGTGTTATTCTATTGATCAGTAACGTCCAGATTGACTCGAGAGCAAACTCTGACAAAATAGAGGTCTTGCTCGTCGATGCAGTCGAATATCATGAACGTTATATCTCAGCGGATTCTGATGTACAATTATAAAATGAAGATGAATATCACATCTCACCGGCTTTCATTACCCCTTATGAAGTAGACGTGGGATGATTTGTGAGTGGCAGTGTGGAATGAATCAGCGAACATTTACAAGTTGGCAATCTGCCTAGACTGTAACCATACATTCCCTCCAAGTTCCTGCCTTTTTGGCCTAGTAGCGTTTTCCGACCTTCCCAGGTGACGGTGAGGCATTTTGGGCCCTCTATACGTAATATCGTAGAGCCTTAAGAGACTGCATAATACATACGGAACCGAAAGTTGGGGAGTCTGCAACATTCTCCCACCCTTGTCTCTGTAACCGAAAGAACTCATACATGTCGTCCATGGGTGCCTGCTTTTGTTTTCTGCCGTCACTGCTCTTCAAGTTGTCCCTATTTCAAAGATTATCCCTCAGTCAAAGTTTTACCAACCTTTGTTACTTTTGGGGAACAGACATGAGTCTTATTCAGGGATCCCAGGCCCGTTCTTGATTGTTAGATCATGGTAGCAATACACAACTCAATCGTGATCAGCGAGTGGGTTTAGAATGGCCTCTCGCACTCGTTTCACAACTTTGTTGTCCACTCCCGCATGGTCATCGCGGTAGAGAGCTCGAGTAGTGCGTCGTTGACTGCTCGTAGTTGTGCTGGGGTTGGATGTACACAGCACCAGAAGCTACGTTGCCGCCACTATCGCCGCCACCAAGCACGCGAGGCGTATGGTCGTGTTTACAAGACTTTTGCTGTTGCTGTTGCGGGTCTGTGACTGCCTCGCTGGAGGTGTTTCCACCATATATGCGTCCCTCCCTCTGGTCGTTGGCGGCGATAGGTGGGAGCAATGACAGTGGGGAAGGGATCTGTAGAGAGCTAAGGTACCGCCCAGTCGCTACGTTGGCAACACTGCCCTCGTGTGCTGCAATTGTTGGTGAATCTTCGGGGCTGCAGGTCACTTGAGGGATTTGGTATCCGAATGGATCTGTGCGTGTAAGAAGCGATGACGAGGATGGCGTTGGCCCTGAGGTGCGTGGCAACGACGACATTGACTGGGTCTCGGAGCTATTTCGAGATGAAAGGCAACTCTGGGAGGAGTTGTCGTCGTAATAGGACCATGGCAACGCGCTTAAGCTGTGGATGCCGTGCTGCAGCTGTCGTTTGACTGAGTCGTTAAGCGGTTTGATCTCGGGAATCAATGGCCTTGAGAAGTTCCGATTGCGCAGTGGCTGTGGCACCGGCAACTGTCGACTTGTTGTGGATTGGCGAGGCAACGAAGATCGAAGGGAGGTCATACTGAGTGGCGAAACGACCTCTGCCGTCGTGACTGGGGCCGGCCGATCGCTTTCAGTCTGGACGTATACTGGCATCTGTATGCCTCTTGTATAGAGCGAACCACTATCGCGGTAGCCATTCTGTAATGCCGTGCTTTCTGGGACGCTGCTCTGCATGTTCCAGTTCCTGTACGTCTCTCCGCACAGGATGCCATTTGCAGTCGAATCATGACGGCCTATTGATATCGAAGGGAAACTATACTGTTCAGTGGGTGGATAGCTGAAACCATTGCTCTGCTCAATTGGTTGCGGACCTCGTGTATGTATATTTGGAAGCGAGGCGCGGTGATCTAGTTCCTCTGAGGACAGACTGTAACTAGGGTGTGTCGCTATTGTATGAGTTGCCTTACGATGCATAGCCTGCATGTCTGGATTGGCTACGAAGTTTCCTTCGCTCAAGAATGGCACGACTCGGCTGTTGACCTTCACGTGGCATTAGTCCAACACATTCTTTCGCTCGTTTGATTTACTTGGAAACGAACTCGGACGAAGGTACACTCTGACGCGTCATTGCCACTTGTCTTGCAGGCATTGCAACCAGAGCCATCGCCAGGGTCGCCTGTACATCTAATTTTTCTCTTCCTGCATCTCGCACACTGGAATGCAGCAATCAGAGCATGGACATTTGTAGTAATTCAAACAGTCTTACGCACCGCGATAGGCACCCGTTTCCGTGCTTGAGCACTCGATTGCCCATTCTCTCTCTCGATGCCTGTTGCTCTCATCAACCTGATGAAGCAGTCAGAAAAAAGCTCATTGCATTAGGGTTTCAGGGATTAAGGATGCGTTGAATTGACATACACTGAACCAGGAGTTCGCTGAGTTGGCGACGGAAAGGGCTCATAGTTGCGGTAGAATGGCTGTGCTATCATCTTGAGATATGCTCTAGCACCGTTCTCGTCGGCACTTCGATGATTTCGTCGCAATTGGACAGCAAATAGAACAGAACACTGTTCAAACCCATAAAGGTGATAGCTTGGGGTGAAGAAGGATGGGGTTGGAAAGAGTTCACGAGTGTTGAGTGTTTACGGTCTGCCGTGGATCTGGCGACAGTTTCTTGAGATCTCATATACGCATACATGTAAAGGAGGAGCAAACATTGTAATGAACGCACAAAGAAGGTGTTTGCGTTGCACACACTCTCATGTAATGGCTGTCGGGGTGCAGACCTGAATTGTTGCAATCAGAAGCGCTGCAGCAACCCAGCCAGTAGCTGACTAGCACCCAGGACAGGGCTCTTAGGCAGAATAGCTCGATCCGGGTACCGGCGGCGTTCTCTACTCTTCACGGATGAGAAGCCGGGAACCACCTGCAGACCTGCAGAAGAGCCTTGCAAGATATGATATATCAATGTGCACGATCCCCCAGTCCAAAGCTCCGCACAGTACTGTGCATAACAGGGTCGTACCGTAGGGGCACCACAATAGAGTTCTTTGCCGCCTGTACTGACAGCTACGATGCAAGCCCACTATTATCTTGGGGCCATGATGCAAGTGTAGACAAGGTCCAATTTGTAGTGTACTAGGTCAAAAGCCTGCATGCTTTAGAGGGTTTATGAAGGATCCAGACTTTTGGAAAGTTGCTGGTGACTTCAAGCTTGTATCTTTCCAAGAGATGGTCGGCACTTGTCTTCAACGTCCCACCTATTGAACACATAAATGTATGAGCAATGTTGCGGCATACTGATTTGTTCCATAAGTTTTTCGTCATTTGATGGTCTCTGCAGACCTATCTTGTGTCACTTTTTCTCACTGAATTAACCAGGTTGGTGGGGACCAGATCACATTAGTATAGACGGCCGCATTCCCTATGACATCGCTTGGTTGGATCTTCCCTCCAATAGACGCTAGCGGTCACCTGCGTACGGCGACTGTAGTTTAATCTAACGGTTCACATTTCGAAATCCGTTTGGACGCCTCCGCGGCTATCGACCGGCTGTCGATCGGTCATAAAGTTACAAAAATTCGTAACTTCTAGCAGCCTTGGGGCGGGTGGGGAGCCAATTTTGAGTCAGATTAACCTCGGCGTGCAACACCNTCTGTCTCATGCACGCCAAAATATAGGCGTCATTGTGTCGTGGACCAATCAAACAAACAGATCTGCAACTCATAGGACAAAGCTTTCTCACACAATACCAAAAGTCAGGTTTCAATTAGACATGGCCAATATTTGCCGATAGCATAGGTAGAAGTAAGGCTCGTTCCAGGGTTTGGTATCGAGACAGAATGGGGATTTGTGACTGCCAATTCAGGACTAGTACGAACCAGTTTCAACGAGAGATTCTAGCCTGAGGACATCGAAAACCAGGAGAGCGATAAGCCGGCGCAAGTGGATCGCATGATGGGGCGTCTCTGCATTCACATCGACCTTTGAGTAGCGCGTGGAAGCGGGCCGGGCTGGGGATAACATGCACATGGCTCTGCATCTGGCATACATGAGGCGGTGGCAATTCGTGCCGCGTCGGATACGAAAATCTGAGAGCAGCCTGTGGATCGCAATCCTCGTTCTGATCAGATGTCAGATCCTGTCCGAGGCTGGAGGCTGGCATGAACCGCGACTGGCAGAGCACCTTCATCGGTTGCAATGCAGCGGGAAGGGGGGTGGCACTATGCCCGCCGATGCAATTCCTCGAAAGGGCTATAGCAGACTGGCAGTGTACATCGTAGACCGTAGTGAGTGGCCGACAAGTTTCAAGCATGCCGGGAAGCAGCATGTTGGCATGGCGTCAACCGGTACTTGTTTCGTTTCATCTAAACACATGGAAATAAGTACGGAGGGGGTCTGGCTATCGCTACATTTATATACCTGATGGGACCACCCGCCGATCCGCTTCCCCGCCCGTCGGCTCCGGAAACCCTCTCCCCGTGCGGCCCCTCTTATCTACAGTCTGGACGGAAGCTTCCCAGCCGAATGTAACCGGCCATCGGGATCGGCCGTTTCCACGGTCTAGCTCTCCCGGGCCGCCAGACGTTATAGTGACTGCCAGCCTCGGAAGTCTTTACGACGTAATGGCACATCAACCGCGATCCAGGCGACTACGACTTTTCCCAAGATGAGTGTTCTGATAGAGACTTCCAGGGGCGATCTCACGATTGATCTTTTCGTGAATGATGCGCCAAAGTGTTGCGAGAAGTGAGTTTCCATAACCTTCCCTCTACCTTCTATGCAGCAGCTCTTGGCTCATTTCAATCTGTAAACTGATCGTAATGCTAAGACCTGGGCGATCGCCCATAGCTTCCTGAAGCTCTGCAAGATCAAGTACTACAACTTCAGCCCTGTATATAAGGTTCAGCCGAACTTTTCCTTCCAGACAGGCGACCCTATTGGCCCGGAATCAAAAGACAGCGATGGCGGTTCATCCATTTGGGCGATGCCGGATGGTGCTACCAAACGCGCCACGCGACCAGAGAAGAGGTCGTTTGTGCCTGAGATATCCGAGAAAAGGAAGCATACCGAGCGTGGAACTGTGAGCATGGCGACGACGCCATCTGAGTTAAATCCAGACCAGCGCCTTGCTGCCAGCCAGTTCATGATCACCACAGCGGAAAACATAGACCAACTGGACGGCAAAGCCGCCATTTTCGGCGAGGTCGTGGAGGGCTTTGATACTCTGGAAGCAATCAATGGCGCCTTTGTCGACAAGCAAGGCCGACCGCTGCAGGATATTCGCATTCTTCACACCACAGTCCTCGACGATCCGTACGATGACCCACCAAACCTCGTTGAGCCTCCAGCCAGTCCACTACCCTCTGCCGAACAGCGCGCTACTGTTCGCATCGCTTATGACGAAGTACTAGAGGAGAACAACGATCCAGAACAACTCGAGAAACTCAGACGGGAACGCGAGGCGAGAGCGCAAGCTCTTACGCTAGAGTTGATAGGGGACCTCCCATTTGCAGACATTACCCCTCCAGAACAGATCTTGTTTGTATGCAAACTCAATCCTGTGACTAGGGACGAAGATCTCGAGCTCATCTTCTCGCGATTTGGAAAGATCTTGTCTTGCGAGGTAATAAGAGATAGGAAGACGGGAGACAGTCTGCAATACGCTTTCATTGAGTTTGCCAGTAAGGAAGACTGTGAGAGGGCGTACTTCAAGATGCAGGGAGTCTTGATTGATGACCATCGCATCCACGTCGACTTCTCTCAGAGTGTCTCAAAACTCTCTTCTGAGTGGCGTAACACTACAAACTCCAAGACTGCACGGCATAGAGGTGGCTTCGGAGGTATTGACAGTTTGGAGAAGCGGAAGCAGTATAGGAGCGGTGAGGAACGACAACGGTCAGGTGAATACGACTATGTCTTCGATCGCGAGAAGAACGGGAGGCGTGAAGACCGAGATGAAAGGGACAATGACAGATCAAAACGACACGAGACAAGAAGTCGTAGCCCACCAAGACGTGAGAAATATGACCGCGTCAGAGATGATGCGCGGTATGATCGTCGTGACACTTATCGACACGACGACCGACGCCGTGAGCGGGGTGAGCATAGGCGTAACGACAGACGCGACGACAGATATCATGATAGACGTGAGCGTAGTCGAGAGAGGTACCGAGACGACCGGGACCACAGGTCTAGGAGATGAGTGGGTTGCACCACCAAAATGAACATATAAGCGGGTTTACTATATAATAAAATGTCTTGCTCAGTACCATCGAAATGCAAATCCGGGTGTCTGCTTAGTCTAATAGTATCATGCATGCATCTTACCCAAGAACATGGTAGAATCCGCACCGATTTGGCGATCAGGCGCTGATTTGATTCTGTTCATACTGCTTGGGCACCGCCAGCGTTATCTCACAGTCCTTGCTTTGCAAGCATATCAGCAATGTCTAGATAGAATGCGATTGCATTGAACCTATTCGTAGAAAGTCGTTAGCCATGGATGAGGACGGGCGTCCATATCAATGCCCTCAAGACGAAAGATTTGCTACGCCCAAACTTACTTTCGCTTATTGCCAGTGAGGCCCCAGAAGAACCACCTCAATCGGTTCGTCCAGTTGATCGTATCAAGGTGACTGACGTCTTTCAGCGTTCCCTTGTACTCTCCCCAACGGCTGCTCGCCACACTCACGAGGCCGTCGTTAGGCCCCTCTTCTCGTTGCACGATCGCTCCCGATTGCCGGAACATGGAGAGCAAAGGTGGCTGCATGGCTGCACCGTAGCTGTAGTACCTGACGCCTGGCACGTCTGGGGTGCGAGGGTTGAACGACTCGGCCATGTATTTCTGCGTCAACTGGCTGAACGCTCCAGTCTCGAAGCCGAAGAACTCGAGCGCCTTGTAGACCTTGGGGATATTGGCCGCGCCGACCAAGGAGAAGATGTAGTCTGCGAAAGCGGATCCACGGTGCGGAGTCGCTATTGTCGTTAGCGAAAGTACGCGCACACCTGGAGGCTTGAGTTGCGACAGCATGTAGCGCGCATCGAGGCCGCTGTCGATCGTACGGTTAGCTGTAGAACGACCCATTGGGAAATGCGTTTCGTGACGAACCCCTGCGATGAAAGGTCAGCAATCGTACGCCGACCGTTGTGCGGCCTGCATTGTTTGAACAAACCATGCTGTGTCTGTGTATCGGTCAGCAACGGGGGACCTCCATGTCTCTGTGTGGTGGCGCAACTTACGCGATGACATTGACCGCCTGTCCATTGGCACGTTGCTCGACAACTTTCGCGAGCGCCTGTGCTCGTGCTTCTATGCTGCCACTTGGAGGTACCGCGGCTGTGATGACAGTGATACCTTTCGCTGAGAGCGCTTCCGTAATGCCCCTCCAGTACTGAATGCCAGGGAGATTTTGGCCGGCAAGGCGCAACTCGTCGAATCCAAGCAGGCCATGCGCAAGCACTATCGGTTGCTTGGGGGCCTGGTAGTCCTTGCGAATCACGGCGTATTCATCCTCGATGATGTTGCCAAAATCCTGGATTCTGGGATCTGATGAGCTAGAACCGGCCCAACGTCGCTTGCTGGGTGATATCAGCTTCAACTGCTGGACTGGCCGGCCCCGTATCAGAGGACTGAGCGCATCGTAGCAACGGTAATATCTCATTGCCATCCTTCGGCAAATCTGTACCAATGTACCGAGACCACTGCAAGCAATGGAGAGTCTTGCTTTGATGTGATCGCGAACCTCGTACGTTCATTGCTTGGCACCCTGGTCTTACTGAATATCAAAACATGTTCCTTCACATGTATTATATTAGTATGAGTCAACAAGATGTAGGTTGCTGCTGATAGTTCCACATCTTTTGAGTCCTATTTGTCTATTATTATAGGTACTTTCTACGCTCGTCGCACACAACGTTTTCTTCCGGTGGTCGTGAAAGGCAGCTCTAGTGCTAGTATCAAATCAGTGACCACTACTGCTCACGACCACCATCAATCCTGACTTTGTCGCAACCATTACTAGGCATCACCTACATTGCCATTGCCAATACTACCCCCATTCCTATTGTCAATGTCACGTCATCACCAACAACGCTCTGAGCCATCACAACCCTATCTGGACTGTCGAGTGTGAGCTGTTAGTCTAATCGATCCATCACTGGAAAACATCAAAGCAGTGTTGAACAAGCTGCTGTGTGCATAAGAATGACCATCTCTTTGTGGCTCAGTTCCTGAGCAGAGAACTTTGGCAAAGGAGGAACTTTCGTGCGCCGGCTTACTGCGATGCCAATGGGCGTGATATGCTCCTACCTTGTTGCACACGAAGACGGCCACTTCATGGCTTTCGCTTATGCTTTTCCTCTCGTTACATTCTCCTCAGGGATATTAGTGAGAGCATACGCTTGTCTAGAGACTATGTAGGCTTTACAGTAGATACAATAGTTGGTGGCAACTGGTAAGACTCTGAGGAGGACTGCATTTTTGTACTTCATTCCCTCGTCAAGAAATTCGAGGAAGCGCTGGACGATGGGACTGCAAGGTATCGGACTTGGCTTCTGAACAGGTCCCTTACGCATGAGAGGTCTTTCTCATGAGGACGAAGTTCTCAAGTCGACAGTTGGGAAACGCGTTCTCGCGTTGCAGCTGACGTCACATGTGCAAGTGGCATGCATCTAATTCATAGGCTATGGGCAGATGGACATCAACCACGGACCATGGCCCTCGGCATTCCTCTACTCGAGTTGGAAAAGCAGACTGACTTTCATGAGCACACCGGTCAAGTCGCTGAGGATGCTACAATGAGAGAACAGAGCCCACCACGATACTCGCCTTGTTCGAACATTTCAGTACGCTCAGCAAGTAAGGTACGATCTCCATCCATGATTTGTTGCATGTATTCTGTGCGAATGCGCCGAGGAATAGCTCCAGATTTAGTTCACTAACATCATTTGATTGGGGCGTTGAGTTTAAGATACTTATGTTTCAAATTCCTTGTGGTCCTTTGAACTTGACTTGAACATCAAGCGCTGAAACATCCCTCAAGGTCATTGCAGCAATATCACCTGAAATTGTCCATCATAGAGACACAATAGTTCACCTCATGCTGGCTCGTTCGATAGTGCGTCTATAAACAACACCGTGGCATATCTATGCTATGAGTGACTCGATGCGCTCGGGTGGGGTCGGGTTGACGGTCGTAACTGCTTTCAAGAGGTCTTCGACGACGGTCGGGCCAGACTTCTTCCCGATAGCAGTGATCTCTTCGAGCTGCTTCTCGGTGTCCTTCTCAGCCTCTTCCTCGGCCTGTTTGTTGCCCGATGTTTGCTGCGCCCATGTTAGTTTCAGGTTTCGCTATCGCATTCCGAATTCCAATGGGACCACAAACCTCCTTCTCAAACTTCTTGAACTCCTCTTCCTTCTGGTTGCGGTACTCTTCGATCTCGTTCTGGGCTTCGGTACGCGCGGCCTTCACTCGTTGTGTCCGGTCTGATCATCGTTAGGATTATAGCGATCGCATGAGGGGTGTTAGACTGATGTACATTCTCTCGCTGTCTTCTCGTTAGTCAAGCTGCGGCCTTCAATATGTATAGATGTAGTGCGAACCCTTCTGGACGATCTTCTGAGCCTCTCTCTCGGCCTGTCAGGGTGTCAGTGGATGGTGCTGAAGATGCACATGATCGCAGTACTGACGTCGAGGAGGGTTTGAATGCCTGCGGAGTTCTGGGCAGCCTACTAATCGGTCAGCGCAAGTTGATGTTTAGACGTCATTAAATGCCTTACCATCTTGTAGAACGTGGATCTCGACTAGTGAGGCTATATGTGATCTGTGAAGCTGTCCTGCAACGGTATCGCAACCTTGAAGCAAGCGCAGGTCCACCGAACCCCGGCCCGCGCCAAGAAACAGTCAAAGCTTCCGAAGCAGGAACAGTCCCAAAGTAGAGCAGAAGGAGTGATTGCGCCAAACCACTGTCGCGTTATCTTGCATTATATCGATTCATTGATTGCCCAATGTCAGCTCGTGCTAAACTCACATTGGCCGGCACAGCGGCCGGCACTGTTGGTATTGTGCTCTTTGTGCATTACCAGCAAAAAGCTGACAAGGCGGTACGCATTTCTTCCACCTCAGCGGCCATGTCGCTTCTTGCTAATAATTCTGTCAGGCAATGCATGTTGGTGTAATACGAGACCTCGAGCAACAACGAGTCAAACGGGAGCGTCAGGCCGATTTCGAGATGCAACGCCAAATGGAACAGGAGTATCTCAAATTACAGACCGTTAGCGATTCATCGGATGGACAAGTCAAGACACGATAATTGCCCTTCGATGGTCAACATGGGCTCTCCTGGCCAAGCTTCAGCCGGCCACGTATTGCATGCCGGCCGATTGTCTGCTGAGAAGCTCAGACGCGCCTATAAGTCCCTCAAGGCCATAAAAGTCGATGGGATACTCGATGGATGGTATGGCCCCCTACATGGATAAAGATACGAAGGAAATCCATTGCATGCATTTGCGCGAAGCTTCATAAACCAGCTGGATGCATACTGGGCCAGAGTAAAGAGTCGAATGGAATTATATATCACTCATTATTGGCTGCAAACTTCTGCAAATCGGCGAGATCAACCTTGTCAAGAGCCTTGACGTTTGTCGCATTTAGAAACACTCTCGGCACGATCTTGTCGCCATCTGGCTCACGGCCCCTGGCGTTGAACGCCTCCAGCCACCTGCTCGCACAGAGGCACCACTTGCAACCGCCTTTCATCCCAGCAATCGGGCGCAGGTCGTTGCCCTGTCTTGCGGTGAAGTCAAGGAACTCCTCCGTGACTTCTGCAGCGACTGCATGGTTACCGAAATCAGATGCTGGCACATCACAATATCCGTTGCGCAGAAAGCCAGTCACAGGTGAGGTGGAATGAAGGGCTAGGGGCTGCTTAAACACTAAAAGCTGTCGCATTAGAACTGTAGCCATCGTTGGCTGATGCATTGTATATATCACATACCGTTCAAGGATTTAGACATTTCGAGTGGCTCCTGGAGATGTTTGTGTCTAGCGAGAGCGTATACCACAGTGAGACTGAGGATGATTATCAACGTTCTTGAAATCGATATCATGTGTTTTAATGCTGAATGATGCACCGTCTGTTATAAGTAAAGGGCTGGACAGAAATACAGCTCAATGCCAGCGAAGCTCTGCACCGGACAGCAGCTCAGTGTATGACGCCATTGTGTTGCTTCCATTGAGCTTGACCCGAGAATCCACCGAGTGCTCGCCCGCATCCATCCATTCTGTCTATGGACTTTATTTATACACTATAAATTGCAAATGCGCTGAAACATTCACCATTTCGTTGCTGTAACTTTTATATCAGCTTTCGTGCTGGTATTAGATATCGACATCGTCAACCAAAAGCAAGCCATTCCTGTTCTTATCCAATCAGCTATAAAATAATCCTAGATTGACTGTGCCGCGCTGATCGGGTCTTGAGCGTAAGAAGAGTGCAAAGCAAACAATTTTTCTATAGGACATACCATAATATTCTGGTGTTGATTAGACAAGATAAGATGCGTTGCTACAACATAGACCAGGAAGTCAAGAAACAAGTGTGGAGAGTGCGTGATCCCTCCTGCACTATCGCCAGGCTGACTTGCAGATGTTTTGCTGCTTAACGTGATGTACTGTACTACGTCAAAAGTGTGCATGCTTTTGACGGCCTGTAAAGGATTCAGACTTTTGAAAAGTTACTGTAGGAACGTCAGCAATGGCTGCAAAATTCGGTCTAAGAGTGGTGAATAGCCAAAATGGCGAAAACTAAGGCGAATTCGGGCTACTGAAGACGCTTTCGAATCTCCCCTAGTGGCCTTTACACATGAGCGTGAATGGAAACAATTTGCATTAATGGTACATTTGGCGGTATTTACAAGGGACTGCGTAGGTATACTGCGTAGGCTCGAATATAAAGACTTGAAGATCGTGCTGTTTCGTAATTCTGAAAATGGCAGCCCGCACACAGTTAAAGACTTTGAATTTGACGAAACCAAGCGTAGGACTCCGGTTCTGAATGAGCATTCGTATAGCACAGTATGCTGACGAAATGTGCTTTGTCTACGCTGCGCAAGTCCGTAATGCAAAGATGCGAGCGCCCGATAGAACCACAATGTGCCGACCCTGATAAATCTTGACGTGAGAAGAGCATACAACGGCGTCTGCAAGGAGAGGTTGCTGCAGAGACTGGCAGCGCGGGAAATCCCCCTACAAGTAGTGCATTGGATTGGCTCGTTTTGCTCAGGTCGAACAGCGAGCCTATTGGTGAATGGACGACAATCGGGAAGTGCAGAACAAGCCGGACTGCCGCAAGGATCGCCCCTCTCACCTATACTGTTTTCTTTTTTCAACGATGATCTCGTGCAACGAAAGGTGAACAAGCATGGATGTGGTATTGCACTTGTGGATGACTGTGCAGCGCGTACAACATCGTTTGTTGGCTTCGTAAGCGCAGAGCCTCCTAATCCCTACATTGAAGACATCAAAGACCTTCCAATCACAAGCTTCTCAATAATGTTATAATGCCGATTTGGTTCATATGTATTCGAATTTCCCACAGAACACTGGCGTAGGGCGACTTGATCTGGTGTACGATACGATGCTTGGTATGTAAGATGCCGTTCGTCGTTGTGATCGGTTTTCAGGTCGCCGATGCTGATGAGATGCCGTTCTGGTACTCGGACTGCCATCCACTTCACCGTTGATCATATGGCCACAGTCGATCCGCCTTCTCGATGGCCACTTCCTTTTCCTCCTCATTTTTACTCGTCGCTCGCAAGACCAGACTCCACAAACCGGTTGTATTCCAATTGGTACCATGGCAAAACTTCCTCTCACCTGTCGCTAGGAACCCATCCATCGTTGTCGCAACGTAGTAGATGTGTGAGATGGTCCTGCAATCTGCGCTTTGCTCGATGCTCATCAAGCCGCTGTTCCAGATCTTCCCCTTTATCGGGCTGGTATATCTTCTGAGCAGGCAGGCGAAGACTCTCCCATTTCTCGACAAGGTCATTGAGAAACAGTTTCAGTGTGATGTTTTGGTCAATCCAGCCAAAGCTTGGGGCGGCGAGGACGCGAAGGAGGGAGTAATCCAGACGCGAAGCTGGACGTATTTTCTCAAAAGTTTGCTGCATAACCAACCAAGTCTTGACGCAAAAATCGACATCAGCCCGAAATCTGGCATTAGCTGTCTGTTCCTCGGCCATAAGCTCGGTGGGCTCTTCCTCATCAGTGAGTTCTTCAGCAAAATCTGGAGCCTCTGCTGGGAAAATGAATGCTGGTTTCATTGCCGCAGACTGCCAATCGATGATGCCCGTGATTTTAGTATAGTCTTCTAAGTCGACAAAGATGTTTCGAAGATGAAGATCGGGATGAAACAGCGTTGGTCCACTTGCAGACCTCACGTCTTCAGTAATGGTAATGTCACCAATCAATCGCTGTAGCACGTCGAGCAGTTGAGAATGCAGCACATCTGATTCTCCCGTGCCAGCAAGAATGCTAAGTTTAGCCCGTGCGATGAGGTCGGAAAAGTAGTCTTCCACACGATTCCCTGTTTTGCGCCCAGGGTTTTAGTATTAAGCGCGACTTTCTCAGGACATGCGTGAACACTCACAAGGCCCTTGGTAGCCGGTATGTGGCCTAACATTTACTGAAGTACCGATGCCACAGCCCCAATGTTGTGGTGCGCAGAGAGGGCCAATACAAAAGCCCTCGTCCAATTTCACCGTGTTGGAAGGCGACTCAGTACCCAGATAGATCGAGCCATAGGCAGGGGACGTATGCCGACAAAGTTGCTTACAAAGTCGACCTATCGATCGAATGCATGCCACATGCTGTGAAGCTGTCATATCGTTCCATACGTCTTTAAGTGGAATTCCGGGTATAGCATCTAGAATCATATATTCCGATCCTATATTGTTCTCCGGGCTAGCACTCCAAGATAGTACACTCGGAACTGGTATCGAWTTTTTTTCTTTCACTATGAAGAGAGTTAAGCAGAGCAACAATTGGACCTGGCATTATCCCGTACCAAATTTCAAAGTTGCAACTTCCGAGCTCACGGTCAGGCTAGGGGGACCAGCAAGGCGAGTAGGAAGGCGCGCAACCACCGTGCGTTCGTTGTCTAAATCAATCATGAAAACGCGATTGAAGCCGCCCTCCTTTTTCTCGCATCGGACAACGTGACGAGCCCCCGGGCTGCATTTAATAGCCGTCTCTAGCAGGGCATCGAAGTCAAAATGCAGCGTTCTTGCATCCCGCCGTTCCTGGTCGCGATCGAGCCAGCGGCCTTGTGTATATCTGAACGGATCGAAAGCTATTCCACGTCAGCCGTCTTGCCTGAGAGGAGATATGGTACAGAACGACATGGTTGGAATTTCGATGTTGTGCTTTTCGCACGCCTGAACGAAAACGTTCGACCGGCAGACTCCCGGAAGAATGAGATCATGTTCATTCGAATATATTCGAGGTGTCATGAGAACAGAGCCAAGACAATCTCAATTGCTGGGTTAATGCTAGACGCTAGTATCTTTCCTAGGTACTTAGGAGGTGAAAGCACAGAAGATGGTATGAAGACTAAACGCCGTGTTCCAATCCCGGACTAGGCTCCCCGCTACCTAGCTTGCACTGCCAGCCTTTCACACTCCTGACTATGCGCCAATGCAAGTAAATTCGCTCGGAGGTAGTACTGTAAGAAGGGCTGCCCTAGGGCACAGATCTGCAGACAAGACACGCCTGGACGATAGTGGAATGAACTGTACCTAAGATGGAGCACCAAAAGCATGCTACAGTACTGTACTGTATGTTCTGCCCACGTTTCGCCGTGGTCTCTTCGTTTTTGTGGGGAAAAGAATCTTTTAAGCTTACTTTCGAGTTTCCTACTCATGTTGTATTGAAGAACATGAGATTGTACAGTGGGAGTGACAGGAAAAGCAAGAGCATTCCACTTTCGAGTCCCGTTTATACTCTGTTGTCACTCTTTACCAAGGGTCCTTAAAAGGAAGCGAGATGCATCTTGTATCGTGGTGGTGATGATTCCCAGTGGCGTGACAACGACATCTCGACTTTAGGACCTGTCCCCGCTGTCTACAATGCTACAATCTGAACAACAGAATGTTCTCTCAAGATGAGAAGGATCATCTGCTAAACCAAGCAATGCATGGTTTCCGATCTGTCGATCGAACTGAGATCGCAGTGACTGGATTTAGGCTGGGCTGATGTCTTCGGCAAGTTGGTCGTGCGTTGCCCTTCGTGGACACGAAAGCAATTGTGGCTCCTCTATGAACATCTATCTTCCTAGGTCGTACCTTACTCGGTGTGAGCTCCGTGCCAATGACGCCTGTCGGTTATGAGAGCACCGACTCGAACAATAGCCGAGAAAGTATAGTATTGGAGCGAGATGTAATAAATCCCTCCATTGATCTCGTCGTCGAATACCTGATGTGGGTTCACATACAATCAAGATGGCTGAACCGATAAAAGATAAATCTCGCTTTGGGAACGGTAGCGATTCCGAAAACGATGCCAGCCATGTCGAAAAGGCAGGGGGTTCTTGGGCGGCCGACGCGCCTGTCGATCACGAAATGGACCGGCGCATCACAAGAAAGTTCGATACGCATATCGTCCCATGGCTGTTTGGGATATGGCTGTTAGCTTTCATCGACAGAAGGTCTGTGTAGTTAGAGGTCTCATCATGGACAAACTTCGTGAATTGCGATCTGACGGTCTGGGTTTGAACAGCAACATCGGCAATGCGAAGATCGATGGGCTGGTCGAAGACCTCAATCTTACCGGCAACAAATTCAACATCGCCCTCTCCGTCTTCTACATCCCGTATATCGTCGTAGATGTCCCCTCCAATTGGGTGGTGAAATATCTTCGAGCTGGATACTACCTACCGGCGCTTCTGATATCATGGGGCCTCGTGTGTACTTTCACAGGATTCGTGAAGTCGTATTCTGGCCTTCTGGCTGCAAGATTCTTTCTGGGATTGGCTGAGGGTGGTTTACTTGGCGGGTGAGGTACTGGTCTTTGGAGCAGAAAGTTTCAGAATGCTAATGAGATGGCAGTATGATCATCTACCTTGCAATGTTTTACCGAAGACACCAGATGATGTACCGCATTGGCTTGTTCTACTGTGCAGCTCCCCTTTCTGGAGCCTTTGGTGGTGCACTTGCAAGTGGACTGGCTCAGATTAAAACACCGGGATATAATGGGTGGCCGTTCATCTTCTTTGTCGAGGTGAGGTTTGTTGTCGACGTTCTGTGGTGTTTCATCCGCCGTTTCTGCGTTGCCCACTCCAGCGCACAAAGCTGACGGTCATATCCAGGGCGCGATCACGGTAGTGTATGGCATAGTCTGTCTGTTCTTCCTGACACACACGCCTTCCGACGCCAAGTTCCTCACACCGGAGGAACGCGCTGTGGCCAACAGACGCATGCTGCTGGACTCGCAGGGCGCGGCGTCGGACAAGGACGTCAAGGACGAGAGCTTCAGCTGGAAGTGGGTGCGCATGGCTCTGGCCAGCTGGAACACGATGCTGTTGTCGCTGCTGTTCTTCCTGATCATCACGCCCATCTACAGCTACTCGCTCTTCCTGCCGACCATCAACAAGGGACTAGGCTTCAGCAAGATCCGCGCGCAGGGCTTCAGCGCGCCGCCGAACCTCTGCGCCGCTATCGTCGTCCTGCTGACCTGCTGGCTCAGCGACAGGACCAAGCGCAGGGGCGTGTACATGCTCGCCGGCTGCTCCGTCGCCATCGCCGGTTACATCATGCTGATCTCGACCGCCGACAAGTGGGTGCAGTGGGCCGGCACCTTCCTCGTGGCCTGTGGCATCTTCCCCTGCTCGCCGCTCGTCATGGGCTGGTTGAGCAACAACCTCGCCCCCCACTATGTGCGTGCCACCGGCACTGGCTTCCAGATCATGATTGCCAACTTGGCTGCTTTCATAGCCACTTTCACCTACCTCGATGATGATGCGTGAGTACACCATTACGATCTTGAGTTCTCGAGTACGTAGGCAGGATGGTCACTGACGAGGGCGTATATCTTCGTGTAGGCCGAGATATATCACAGGCCACGCCATCAATCTTGGCATGCTGGGTCTCTCCCTGATAATCATTCTGGTGACGATGAGTTACCAGAAATGGGAAAATCGCCAGCGTGAGCTCGGAAAGCGCGACTATCGGCTGGACTCTGCAAACCAACAGGAGCTCGGTTACCGCCATCCATCCTTCAGGTACACGATATAAGAAGGAACGTTTGTTGTAAAGGAAATATTGCAGATCTTTGCGGTCGATGCATTATATACATAGTATGCTAAATTGGTGGATGTTGAAGTCGAGTGTGTAGCAGTCGCGAGGTGAAGAGTGTAGGCCCGGTCACAATGCGGCTACACAGCATCTTCTGACCGTCCTTTTCACCTATATTTAATCATTAATCGTAAGAATCGTCTTGCCAAATGGCCTTTTATACAATTTGCCGGCCAGGTTCAAGCAGCCAGAGCCATGGACTCGGAGAGGAGTGTTTTTTACGCGGCTCCCACTGGAAGTTGTCTGCCAACACCCCAAGCTTTCTGCAGCTCTAGAATCTTAGATTCTGTAGCGCAGCCAGTGTCTTTCTCAATCGCACGCAGGAGGTGCATCACCAACTGTTGTTCTTCGACGCTCTCGAAACACGAGCCTGCCACATAGAGGGGCAGCAGCATTTCCACCCGCACAGCAGGATGCGGTCTCCCCAGAGCGATGCCGCACACTTGCCGCGCATGGTATATGGATTGGTCGGCGATCTCTCTGTACGCTCGCACGCGATTGCCGCCCCCAGCATTGAGCTCGACCGGCTTGCAGAGGAGAAGGACTATCCGGGCGAAATGGTAGAGCTGCATGGCGGCCGCACAGGCATCGATGCTGAAGAAAAGTTCCATCAGAACGCTAGGTCTGCCAGAGGGAGTAGAGACCTTCATTGGATGTCTAATCTGGGCGCAGGGTTGAAAAGTCTCTGGTAGTGCGTGGTTCCATTGTTCGAGCAGATGCACCAATTGCTCCCACTGTGCGTTTCGCACTAAGGGATCAATCGCAGAGTCATCGGATACGAAGTTGACCACCTTCAGTACTATCCAGAGGAGTGTATGAGTGACGAGTTCAACGACATCTCTCTGATGGCCAGGGTCGTTTTTAATCATACTCGTGTCTCTATATAAAGACCCGTCGAGGCTTACTTGAAGTCCACATTTGCGCCACATGTGGATGTCTTCAGCGTCCAGAAGGGTATGTCGTCGGTTGATGTATGCTGCTTGGTAATCCGCCCGCGCAAAGTTCCAGAACGATGCTCGATGACCCAAGAGGATGGTGCTCATGTCGGTGGTCGTAGCTTCGTGGCAAGGCCCAACAACGTTGAGTAGAGACTTCATGCCGGATAGATGCCTGGTAAAATTAGCGAGAGCCATTGAATGACATTCGTGTAGACTTACCTCATCCAGCCCGTCTCAAGATTGTCCAAGTATTCGTACATCGAGAAGATGGAGACGGCTACTAAGAGATCGTCTGTATTCGCAGTGGTCAAGGTGCCAGCCATTGTGGGAGTTGGGGGGTTGCTCAATGTGCCAGAGAGTGCCTGGATATACATCCTTGAACACGCAATGGCTTTGTCGTAATAGTTTGCTGCCTTGTAGAACCAGTCAACGGCGGTGACCGTACTGTCATCGAACACCTCCATCCTGGCGGGACTCTGCATCTGTAATCCTTTGAATGGGGTGCTGCCTCCTACTCTGGCAAGTTGTTTGGCTGCTACAGCGGCTATGGCGTTGCGTAACATCGCGTCTCGAAGGGCTTTGAGAGGAACTAGGTGGCCGAAATGCTTGTCGGAATCGAAAAGATCCATCCTGAGAGACGTTAGAATCAGGTTTCACCTGGCGAACTACTTGTTCAACATACCATGGCCCGATAGCCTCTGCGAAATGTCGAATCAGGAATGCTTGTTCATGCTCTCGTTCATCGGTAAGAAGTTGACTCGTCTGCTTTTGACTTTCCGCCTGCCAAAGCATTCTGGGAAAGGTTCAGTACACATTCAAACGTGTTAGATAGCTGTAACAACTCACGTTTCATCAACGGATTCAACGCCCATCATCGTATCCGGATTGGAAGGGGTACTAGCTTGGAAATTCCCGCGGTCGACCTCATCGAGGATATTAGGATTTCCGGGGACAAAGCCGCAAGAGTTGTTACCTTGGGCATAATAGACGGTGGGCTCCAGGTCGAAGTACTCGGCGTCGAACCAAGGATTGTTCCATTCGGAGTCGTCCAGTACCGGCACATTGGTAGCATCACCGACACCAAAAGGCTGGTCTTGGATGAAGGGAATACTCTCAGGGCCGGACCTAGGTATTGTGCGATCTGGAACACCGACAAGATTGTTGCTTGCCCATGGTGCTACAGAATGTGAGGATGGTGAGGAGAAGTCAACACTGGTGCGGGCCGAGCTGGGTTTACTCTGAGAAGCCTGCCTCCTCGCTGGTGGAGCGTTTGAGTACTGCAGCGACCTTGGGGCCGAGGAGACACTCTGCTTGTCCTAGATGGAAGAAAAGAGAGAGTTAGTTGGTGAAGCGAAGTTTCCCTTTCTGGCAAGCAGTTGGCGACGTACAGTATCTGCTGGTGATGCAGGCTCTCCGCTCTCAGCTCGCTCTGAAGTGCCCAGATACTTCCTTCGTAGGTTCACGCTCTCATCTACGAACTTTCGCTTCTTGTCATATCCCGGGCATGGCTTGCCCAGCTTCTCGCAGCGAAGACATGAAGGGTGGCGTTTGTCACACTACACAAAAGGCGAATGTCAGTCAGTCGGTCGGTCGGCCTGTCGCACCACATACGTGTATGGGTATATGCGTGTGTGTATGTATATGTGCACAGCACAATACAAGGACGGCAGGTCAGGGTCCGGAAGAGGCGTTTGATTTACCTTGACCCTTCTCTCTCTACATCGGTCGCACGCTCGCTCTACAGCGCCTTCCTGTGTCATTTCCGGCAGACTCTCAAGACCTCGCTCGCTGGTGATTTGCGCAATAATGGTAAAGATTGGGTTTCCGAGCTGGCCCAGGTTATGAATATGGGCCGGGGAGGGTGTCGCCGGGTAACGTACGCTTGCAGCGCCCACCTAAGTGGTAGATGGTCGGTCGTGCACTGTACGATAGCACGGACTTGGGGTCTCCACAGGCGGACGATGACCGCTCACACTTTTCCGATTGGCGAGGGCGATCAGTCAGCGCAACGTTGAAGTGAGAAGCAACGTTGTCAATTGGATGAGGAGGAGCGAGCAGCTTCGACACGCCGAGAGGATGCGCCGAGAGGTGTAGTTGAGAAGAGAGGCCGTCGCTGCGAAGCTGCCGCATGGGGTAATTTCGCAGCGAAGCGACCTCGCTGCTCCGGCTGCAGACGCTGGATGGCGTGTGCTGATCCTGGCTTTGTAAACCGCTCTGGGTTGGGAGTGGAGGCAGCGCAATCAGAATCATAATCACAATCCATAAGCACACGCTGTCGGAGCGCACACAGACGACCACTATTCACTCATCAGGAACGCCCCCAGCACCGTGAGATCTGGCAGCTGTCGTTCGATTTTCGACCGGATCGAACCACCTCTGCGTCTGCGTCTCCCTTCCATCCGACCCAGAACAAGCGTTTTGATCCTTTGGCAACCGACCTCATACGTAACAGTAAACCGTTTCCCGCGATACTGCCGAGTCGAAGGCACGCGCATGTGCATTGCTGCTGGGTTGTCGACAGGCTCTCTACTGCGCGCAGGAGTTGCGATTATCTTTAAAGATCTTATCATCAGTCTGCTCGCCGGTTGGTCGGTTGTGGACGACGAACAATCACGACTCGTGGGCCATTCCGTTCTGTAGCCGCCGATTGAACTCTAGACTTTCTGCCGCCGGCTCGGTGTGCCCACAATGAAGATTCAACGGGTGAGTAGAGATCCTGCAGCGTCTAAGACCGAGCCCAGAGCCTTGCAGACTGACAGAAATTGCTGCAGCTCTTCATCTATCCGGTGAAGTCTCTTCGGCCGGTGGAGGTGAGCGCGGCGGAGATCACCAACGAGGGATTGCGTTTCGACAGGCAGTACATCTTGGTCAAGCCGCCGAGCGAGAAATCCGGCGGACTGGCCGAGCACATCACCATCAAGAATAACTACAAGCTGGGCCCGTTCCATACTGCCATCGACCAGACCTGGTCGAAGTTGACCATAACCCATACCCTGTCGCAGGAGAACACTACACTTACAGTACCGCTAACCCCATCGCCTCTGACGCTTTTCGGCTCCAGCGTGTACAATGTCTCGATCTTCGGCACGCGTGCCATCGGCATTGACATGGGCGCGGAAGTGTCCAAGTACTTCTCATATCACCTGGACCAGGAGGTGATGATGTTGTACATCGGTGGCAATGGGTCGCGTGAGATCCCAGGATCCGTTTACGCACAGAAGACCATCAGCCCATCGTTGACCATCTCGGTCAATGAAAAGCTGCAGCCCCAGAAGCTGAGATTTGCAGACGCGGCGCCGCTATTGATCACCTCGACGGCGTCTGAAGAGGACGCCAGGCGCAGGCTGCCGCCTTCAGCCAGAGGCGAGGATCTCATCATACGTCTCAGACCTAACATCCACGTCGACGTCGCGGGCGAGCAGGCGCCGTGGGATGAGGACTTCTGGAGCATGCTGGCCATCCGCTCGCAGACCGACCCTGCGCAGGAGGTGTCTGTGCGCTGCCTTTTCAAGACCGTCCGCTGTCTCAGTCTCAACGTCGATCTCACCAAGGGCGGAATGATCGCCACCAACCGCCAACTGTACGGCCTGCTGGCTAAGGATCGCAGAGTCAATGAGAAGGCGCCGCATAAGCCTGTCTTCGGCCAGTATGCTTGCGCAGGTCCCAGCGGCGCCGTCCTCAGGGTGGGCGACGATGTGCAGGTAGTGGAGACGCTGAGCAGGCTCGCCTCCCCTTCCAGTACAAACCCATCAAGCCCAGTCACTGCGCCTGCGATTTTCACCGCGCCGCTCACAACTGCTAGACCTTTCCACACCACCTTACCTACGCGCTCCACTCCCGGCTGAGCTTCTTACCACATTCATGGAATTACTCGGTTTCGCGCCAGCCAGCCTGCCCGACCTCAATTGGGAACCGGGTCAGGCTTGGTTAGATCAGGTGGGGCCACTCGTTAACCTCCCACCACGGCGGGTTGGTTGGTTGATGTAGATGCAGTCGTCCCCCTCACGTTATCATGCGCTCAATAGGTCTCATAGCCTCGCAGCCAGCTTGGCACAGTCTAGCACTGAGGCAAAGACAAACGTGGCGACAAGACCCAGGACATGCTTAGGAGCCATCTTCGACACCATCGACCTCTCTTCCCAGTCACGCCCGCTAGAGGGTCAATCTATTTGGCCTGTTACTAGACACACGACCAAGTCTCTACATGGGAAATTGGTCGTCTCAGTGACGGCTATCGCCAGCCAGCTAAAGCGGCTAGAGCTCCTACAAACTTGCGAGGTCAATGTATAGATAGCAAACACGTAAGCGATCCAAGCGGATAGCCGCGGCGAGGGAATGTAAGGCTCGACCAACACGGCCTGGATCATCTGGGAGGAAGGGCATGGAGAAGGAGGGGGAGGAAGAGGAGGAAGATGATGAAGATGAAGATGAAGAGAGCAATGGTAGAATGCAGGGCTCTGGCCTTATCATATCGCCTATTGCTATATAACGTCATCCCAAGTACATACTGAAGCACATAAACACAAGATGACAAGCCATTTTGAGCAGCCCAGAGCTCCAATACGAACAACGCAAGGCTAAGCTTCTGAAATGTTGTGACACCTTTAGTTTCCGTGCATTTCATGAATCTGCGACATCAACATCACCGTCGGCATCGCCGTCATCCTCATCATCGTCCATGTCGACATCGTCTCCATCGTCGCCGTCGCCTTTGGCCGAACCAGGGGCGAGGTCAGGGTCTTCAGACAAGGCGTCATCGGCGACGGGGAAATGCAGGTGTTTCCAGTCCTCGATCTCTTCGGTGACGCTCTTGAGGCGGTCGCGCACGCTCTCGACGGCGTAGCTGCCCAGTAGCAGGCGCAGGGGTGGGTAGCGGCAGTGGGCCAGCTGCCAGACGAGCTCCGCGCTCTTGACCGCGCTGGTCGGCTGGCGGTCCTGCAGCCACTGCACGACGCGCCTCGCGTGCCCGGCCGGCGACGTGGGGCTGGAGTACGGCTTGGAAGGCGGCTTCAGGAAGAAGTGGCCGTACGTGCGCCGCCAGATCTCCTTGCTCTGCGTATCTTTCTCATCTGTCGTTGTTGTTGTTGTTGGTTCTGGATTTGTTGCGTCGTTCGCGTCGTCATCTGCTGCCTTGTCGTCTAGCCCAGTGGGCTCGTCCAGCCGGACGTGTCCTGGCTCTACCAGCGTGGCTTTGATGCCGAAGACGTCGATTTCGTATAGCATGCTCTCTATCAGCGCCTCGGTCGCGTACTTGGTGGCGCAGTATGGCCCCAATCCAGGCACGCCCAGAGCACCTGATGTGGAGGAGAAGATCAGGTACCGGCCGGCGTTCTCGTCATTGTCCCGCCGCTCCTGCGATACCTGTCGAAAGTACGGCAGTGACAGCTGGACGATGTTCAATGTGCCGATGAAGTTCGTCTCGAATTGTGAGCGGAGATCGCTTGCGTCCTGGTCCTCGCAGGCTCCCATGACGCCGTAACCTGTGCAACTAAAAGTTGGTGAGACTGAAGTCAGCACCAGCAATGGTAGTATAGCGGCTGCCAGCACTTGTCTCTCTCATCTCTCTATTGTCTTTTACCGAGTCGAATGTCCGATTCAGATAAAAATGGTAGAAACTCACTTCACTACGATGTCATACCGTCCAGCCCAGGCCAAAGCATCCTCGAAGACACGCTTGACCGTTGCGCGGACCCGCACATCGCACACCAAGCCCAAGCAGTTCTCATGCCAGCCCTGCATCTGCTGGACGCTGTTCTCCATCGTGCGGCCAACGGCAACGACGCTATCGCCGTGGCTGAGGGCGGCCTTCGCAACTGCACGACCTAGATGGCCCGTCGCGCCAAATATGACCCATACTTTCGGTGTGGCTGGGTCCTGATCCGACGGTGGGCCTGTAGTGGGCGGGAGATAAATTCCTCCGGGAGCGACGGTCGCGTTCGTGGATGAAGCCACTCTGGCATGGCTGGAAGAAGGGGTGACGTTCACCGGTACTGTAGCGGTAGAGATGGCTGTTGCTGATGCTGATGCAGTGGTGTTTGTCTGAGACCCGCGCGAGGACGAGGGGCTGGATGCCATCTGGAGGAGCGCATTGTGAGGTGACAGCGGTTGCGATATGGAAGGGGCGCTGGTGTCGCTTTCAAAAGGCCGCCAGCATGTTCATGAGATGTTCCGTCGTGGTGCTGGTGTCGAAGCGACTACTGGATATGAGGACCACTGCCGAAGTTGATTGTTGACAGCTGACGGATTGGGCTTTGTTTGTGGGGTGGAGGGAGTTTCCAATCTTCCAATTGTGGGGGCAAGCTCGAGGTCGGTGCTGCAAGGGCCCGCGACGGGCGGCCAGATCGATCGACGTCACCGGGATTTTGTGTGTGATGATTCGGGGAGACCTTCACTGACAGTTCGCACTGCATTGCATTGCATCTCGATACTCTGTGCAGAATGAATCTACAGTAGTGGAGCCGCACCGCAGCTGCATTCTTTTTCGTTCCGAACACTCTCCCGCCTTACTTCCTCCTGCGCTATCTTCGCAATGTCCAAGGCGAAGCAGCAGGCCTACCAGAGTGAGTGCGCAACCAATTCCTTCTAACAACGCGACAACTACGCATGAACCCTCCCCTACCTAGGTAAGTACTTCTACTGACGACCAAGCGCAGATGCAGGCTACCCGCCATCGTCGTCGGCAGGGTTTGCGTCTGGGTTTCTGCTGGGGCAATTGACCCTGGCGCTGATCCTGTTCGTGTTCATCAAGTTCTTCATCTTCGGCGAGGCGCCATCCGCAGACGAGCGGGCATCCTCGCGCGCAGCCTCACGTCGCCAACGCACGCTGTCGCACGCCGCCGCAACCACCCGCCAACGCGCCCTGTCCTCGACCCTCCGCCCACGCCCCAGCCCTGCGATCCTGAAAGCCAGACCCGATGTCGGCCTCACAGTGCAGAAGATCCTCGAGAAGACCTACTACAACGTGCAGGGCCACCAGCCCGAGAGTCTGGACTGGTTCAATGTGCTGATCGCGCAGACGATCGCGCAGTTACGTGCCGATGCGCAGGAGGATGAGGCGGTCTTGACGAGTCTGACGGCTTTGCTGAACGGCCCTACGAAGCCGGATTTCCTGGACGATATCAAGGTGACGGAGATCAGTCTTGGTGATGAGTTTCCTATCTTCAGCAATTGCAGGGTCATACCAGTGGATGAGAACGGTGCGCCTTTACGGGAGCTGAGAGGGGATAGAGGGGAGAGGCTACAGGCTAGGATGGATGTGGACCTGAGCGACGTGGTGACGCTGGGGATTGAGACCAAGCTGGTGTTGAACTACCCAAAACCGTTCGTTGCGGTGCTGCCTGTGGCTTTGGCGGTCAGCGTGGTGAGGTTCAGTGGAACACTGAGCCTCTCGTTCTCGCCCTCAAGCCAGCCCAGCAGCCAACAGCAAACGAATGACAACCAAGGGAGTCCGGATGGTGGACAAGATAAGAACGAAGGCCACCCGCTCAACCCTACAGGCCATTCCCCTACGACCCTCACATTCACCTTCTTGGACGACTACAGGCTAGATCTCAGCGTGCACAGCCTGATCGGGTCGAGGAGCAGGTTGCAGGACGTGCCGAAGATTGCCCAGCTGGTGGAGAGCAGGATCCATGCGTGGTTCGACGAGCGCTGCGTAGAGCCTCGCTTCCAGCAGATTGTCCTACCGTCGCTTTGGCCTCGCAAGAAGAACACACGCGGCGGCGAAGACATGCCGGCTACAGATGGGTCAGGGGTGGAGACTGGAACAGGGACAGGGCCAGGGTCAGGGACAAGGTCAGGGTATGGAGGCGGCGACGGTGGGAGCACCACCAGAGCGAGCGAGCACGCCGTCATAGACGATCCAACGACCATGCCGGCAGTGAGGTCAAGAAAGGAGCCTAATACCAACAACACCACTTCCACCGAAACTGCGCCTCCATCTGGGCCAGACGTCACCGCCGAGCAGCGCACGAGGGACTGGGCTGCGAGAGTACAATCCCAGTCTCAGCCGCAGTCCCAATCGCGGGACCGCGGCAGGGAAGACAAATCCGCCGCACTTCCGTCCTCGCAATCGGCATCGTCGCCCAATGCAGCGGGAGACATCACGCCCAAAGGAAAGCCGAAAGCCAAGCCAATCCTGGAACCTAATATGAATGCAATGGAGAGGGCTGGCGCCGAGATGCGGGCGGCAGACGAGAAAGACAGGAGAAGGAGAGACCTGCACAGGAGAAGGACGGATCACGACAGGGAAGCGCAGGGCGATGGCGGTGCCAGCGTCAGGACGAGGGCTACAGGCGTCAGTGCTGTGTCGTGAAAATGGTGGGACTGGAGGTCAATATCTATACTGTACATATCGGTCGACACAGATGTGGTCGAGAGACGATCTACACGAACAAGAAAACAATACCCATGGCATCATACCTGTCTATAGGTGTCTGTCGTTGAGGATACGTTAAGGTTAGCTGTCTACTCCTTTCATCTCGTCTTCTGATGCCTTCCTAAACGGTAGCATCAGCTACCCAATAAGGCCGAAGAAGCCCTTGGCGGTTACCCAAAAAGGATATCCCACCTTTGCCCGGCTGCTGAAACAGGTTCTGGAGCATGTGAAAGTCAATCTGCACTGGACACAATATGATACTCCTTCTCACCATGTCAGCAGTAACGACTGGACCAGGATGGAAGATGAACATCGGGCAGCAGCGCATTCGATGACCGCCACCTAGGGGGAAGCAAATGACAATTGAAATAATCTACCACGGTCCTGTCTGGTCTGGTTTGGTCTGACAGCCGTGCGGCGACGGTGCGTGAAGGCATTGGCTGACGACGACCTCCTATGCTCTTCCGGCGCCGGCTCGTGCAGTAGGAGGCATCGATCGTACATACAGCATATGTAGACGCTGCAGGCAGCTAATTAACGAAAAGATGTCTTTACTCATCCTACTGCTTTGCGGCTCAGGAGGTCGAAGCGGAATTGGAATTGGAGTGGGGGATGCAGATCGATCGATCGATCCAGATTGGCTGATGCGAGGGCGGACAGGCGACGGAATAGAATGATGGGCAGAACACGAGAGTGACGCGAGCGCGCCGCCGCCGCTTGGACTCGACAGTGACCATTTTCTTGTCTCTGATCTGGCGCTTTTCTCCGTCAAGCGAGGGGTAAATGCCAAGTCTGCGCTCTTGGGTGGCTAGTGACCGGCGCTGATTGGCTTTGGCCATGCTGCTGTTTCGGATCTCCTATCATGCCTGCTTGGGATTGGCTCACCATGGACTGGGAGGAATATCATGTGAAGGCGTTCTGGATGGGGCGGCAGAAAAGCGTCTGTGGCTCTGTGTATTCTCGACTCGATTCGATTGAATGATATAATAGCCAATATACACACTATGTCTGCCAACGGCGGCTGTTCGATCTCTCGTCTCGTCTCTGGTACTGCACTATTACCTATAGTGCTTGGGACACCACTGTGGCGTTGATCAGGCGAGGGTCGAGCGTAGATGGGGGTAGTGGGTAATGGCATACTGTACAGTATTGTACTAGCAGACGCACCTAGTGTCGGCAGTGCAAGAATATCTCTCTCGAGCACCCGGCCATACTGGACCTGGTTAATGGCTGCTCGACGCTGTAAGGGAGTCTCCCGGCAGGGAGGAAAGGAAACCCCACTCTGTTCTACATCCAGCGGCCGTGTCTGTGTCTCTCTCTCCTATAATAAGGCGTGTTCGATAGGTCGCATCGTGATGCAGGTGGAGGGAGCGTTCGGTGTCTATAGTGCAGCATTACCGTATTACCGTCCACGGTATTACCTATGCATCATACCGTGCTGCACTGCAGGATCGAGTGGGCAGCTGATTTGGATTGGGGAACAGGTACGGACTCTCTGTCTCCCCTGCATATCATGTCGTATCGTCCAGTAGGAGGGAGCCATCGTCCCTCCAGGACTGTAAGTACTTCTCTACGTGCATGCTGTACATCCTGTAGCTCAACCGCTTTGTTTACTCGCGTAGCTCTGGAGCAAAACAATGCTCTGCAACAGCGTCTGCCAGCACCTCACCGGCTGCCAGGACGAGTGAAGATCAAACTAGCTGTGGCAGAGGGCGGAAAAGACATGTGTCAGCGTTGGAGACGCCGTTGGTAGCGTTACACACCCGCTCCATCTCGATGGGCGAGACATGGGCATCCAGCCAGCCACTGACCCGTGCTCGCACCCGCCCACAGACCAGCCAGGCAATGGGCCAGACAGGCAGAGAAAAAAGGTAAAACAGGGAATAAGAAGAATGATTGAGCCGTGTAGAATAGAGCAGCAAGAAGATGCAGACAATGGCCAGTCCGGCAATGCTGAAGTTAGACCCAACATCTGCAGCGTATCGCATTCCTTGCCAGCGCCTTTCACTCTCTCTCTCCGTCCCTGGCCGCATTCCCTCCCCATTTCTCTGCTCCCCCCCTCCATCCGGCCGTCCTACCTACTGTACGCTTCTTCTTCCTCGTCCTCGTCCTCTTCCTCCCTCTCTTCCATCTGCCGTCCCACTTCCTCCCTCTCGCCCTGTCCTGCCCTCGCCACTTCCATCCCACCGGCCATGAAGCCACAGTCTCGACGGTCCTGATCCAGTAGTCCATATACCGTCCACACCCTCCATCTCTCGCCCGCCAGCTCGACTGGAATCTCCATCCTCAACCTATTCCCTCCGCCCAACCCGCTCAGCCTGACCGGACACGACGCGCGCGCGCACCTACCACCACTTTACTGCTCACATCTCCACCTCTCGTTCTCGCCCTCACTCTCGCTCGCCTTCGCACTAAGACACCGACTCTCACGACATTGACGCCGTCACCGTCACCGTCACCGACTCGCTCTCCACGACTCACCAACACCAACCCTGCCGACGTGGACGCCCATTGACTAAGAACACCAGTCACCCGACACGATCAGCCGCGTTCACGCGTCCAATTCGTCGTCTGAACCCTCTACCTGCTGATTCGAGGCCCAATGTCGCCGTCGACCATGTCGTCGACGCGCCGGTCTCAGACGGTCGAGGTCTTCGAGGATCCTGACGCGTCTCCCACACCCGCTCGTCTGCAAGACCTCGACTCGAGGCTCTTCGACGCCCTCAACCCGCTGCTCGACGCGTCAAACAAGCAGAACATCGCCCTCAACCCCACCGCTCACCTGAAGAACGGCACATCTCCCACAAAAACCGACAGCTCGCCTCCACCGCCCTTGGCCGCGCCCAATCTCAAGGATCTCAGCCTTCCACCTCCACCACCGGTCGATTTCAACCAGCATTCGCCTACGAAGCATGCGCCTCTGTTTCCCACCACTTCGACATCGCCTGTTCCTCTCCCAGAGACCGCCTCGCTATCTGCTTCCTTCTCTGCTGTCCCACACTTCGATGTCAGCTTCGATGGCAATCCATATCCGGCAATTGCACATCTGCCTCCTTACTCAGATCTCGATCATGGCTACAAGGCACCAGGCAAGCGCTTGCTCGTGGAGCCTCCCTCCTCGACTAGCAGGAATGGGACTAAGAAGCATAAGATGGATGATTACGAGCACCTCGACCTACCAGATCCTCAAGAGATGCCTGCCATTGTCGACGACGGCACAAAGCCTGCCCACAGCTATGCCATTCTGATCGGCATGGCCATTCTCAGAGCGCCCAATCGTCGCCTGACCCTAGCTTCGATCTACAAGTGGATCTCTGACAATTTCTCCTTCTATCGAGCCGCCGAGAGTGGCTGGCAAAACAGTATCCGCCACAACCTGAGTCTCAACAAGAATTTCATCAAGCAGGAGAGGCCGAAGGATGACCCTGGTAAGGGCAACTATTGGGCCATCAAACCTGGCCAGGAACGTACGTTCTTGGTAGACAAGAAGAACCAAGTCAGGCGAATCACCAANCCTGATGGCTCTCAGTACATGCATGGCTTGCCTGGCGACTTGGGCACGCTGCGCTCTGTAAATACACCTGCCATTGGCCATTTCACCCTTGCTCCAAGCTCGCACAGGAGGTCGGACTCGAGAGGAATCGACTCTGCCAAGTTTCCGGAGGAGCCTGCCTTTTCTTCGGATGGTACCATCCCTGCCTCCGACCCTGTTATGAATGACGACTGCAACACCAACAACTCTAACCACCGCAATGAAGTCTCGGCGATGGGTCCGCCTCCACTCCACATCCGATCTTCTCCACCTCCACAGGATCTTGCTTCGTCTCCACCTCAGATTGACCGCAAGGCGACACCTCCACCAGTACCTCGCTTCCATCCAGGCAGTCGATCTGGTGGACGTCAGAAGAAGTTCCACGGTCTCAATGACAGCGGTTACTGGTCGTCCATAGAATCATCGGCCGCACGTAACGCTGCTCATGTGCTGACCTCTGAGGCTGATATCGCTAGGCCTCGTATCAGAAAGGGTCGTGCTGAAGCCGAGATCGCACGCATTCGCAGCTCTTCCTTCGACAGTCCAAGCAAGGACAAGCGAAATCCACAGCAGTCACGTCCACAGCTGTCGCCTCCCAAGGATGAAAGCCCTCTCACACCCGCGGTCGTCTTCCAACGTCCACAGAGACCTCCACCATCAGTGTCTCCAAACACAAACCTGCGCAATCACCGTGACCGCTTGAAAGCCTTACTTGCTTCACCTGTCAAGACTTTCAGTCCTGTCGCCAGCAACGATTTCCAGAACTGGAGCCCTGTGGTCCAGTTCTCTACTGATGATCATCTCATCCCAAGTCTGACTCCTTTCCTCTCGCCATATAAGCTCAAGCAAACTCCCAGCAAGGCCGACACACCGGGCACACACAACAAGCTCTTCGATATCTTTATCGATGCGCCAGAGGAAGACCTGACTGCACGAGGCTCGCCAGAGAAACGCTCTGCACGTCGGCCTTCCCTTGTCCGTGCTACCACCTCTTCTGGTATCCTCGCTGATGTCACCGGAAGCTCGAAGACTAACGGTTCGCTGGCTTCCGGCCTGCTCGTCAGCAACAGCAAGGATGGGCAATTGAGTAATAGCCCGTTCTCTTTCTCACCCTTCTTGGTGAAGTCTTCCTCTACTGGCACGTCGATGCTTCGATCTCCGGCTCGCCTCGGCTCTCCTTTGAAGCAGATGCACAAGCCATCGTCGAGTCAGCCTGCCATGGGCTTTGGTGAATATGACTGGCTTGACGAGAATCTGCAGCCAGATCGTAGTCTCTCTAAGGACGAGGCCGCTCAACTCTTCGGCGTCGATCTCCCAAGCGATGGATCAGAGGAAGGTATCGATATCTTCCAAGATTTTGGCAAGATCGGCCATGTAGCTCCTCAGGCTCCAGACCGCTCAACTGGCAGTCCTGTGAAGAAGAGCCACAATCCAATCGCTGGCGGCCGTCCACCTCTCGGTAGAAGCGTGACCAGCCGTTGGTAGTCACCCCTCCAACTCACCCAGATTTGGTGATGAGGTTCNTTTTTTTCTTCTTTGTTTTCCATTGAATGTAATGACTTTTAACGATCGATAATGAGATCGATGCACAAGAATACCCACGGCGTTGTATTGGTCTCTTGAACCAGATCAAAGCTGGATTCTACTATTGGCGATTGGCGGTGTCGTCGATTTGGCGCCGTATGGTGGATAAGGGACAAACCGCAAGGGGCGTGAGTCTAACGGTGTTACGATTACGATATTGATGGATGACACATGTCGCAAACCAAACCACGCTCACATATCGCCCTTCGATTCCCCCACCTGAGACATGCATTTGGGTTGGGGGTCTAAAGTGAATCGTGGAAAGGTGGTATCGACATTGGCATTGACATCAAGCAAATCACTTGAGATATACGGCGATGATCTCGATCCCACTACCTGGTTGGTCACTACCGAGGTGTTCTGGATCAGTATGAATGAACGGCTGTTGGAAACGAGCCTTTGACGTCTGCACTTTTGTTGTCGGCTTTGGTGTTTTATTTTGTGTTTTTGAATGTCTACCTTACTGCTTACTGGTGCTGACGCAACCTTGCGATTGAGGTGATGGATTTTCTTCGTATATACTTGTCTTTTACTATGCTTCTGACTTGCCATCTAATGTGAAGATCTGAATCTTGATTGCTTCCTCATAAATTCTCCTCACTTAATCCCCTTGACACTTTGTAGTTGTGATGTATCATGAGTAGTCATCGTGGGGACCTGGAGTTGCGACTACAGATGGTTCTGTCGTCAGTCGATGGAAGTGGATGAAGTGACGTTGATGAACCAATTACACTTCCTATTCTGTCTAGCGTGTCAGAGTCGCGTTTGCCATTGGCAGTGCTGCCTGCTGGTCGCTCTATTGGGGTGAATCTTCCATCTCACATAGATAAGATAAATCGCCTACTTACAACACCAACATCATCCTCATCCTCGTTTTTGCACTCAGCCCATCACGACACATTCATTCTCCGATCATACAAAATATTCTCCATCGTCATCACCTTCACCGTTGAAAGCAAATTCCTCGGCAATTCACGCCCTGGAAGTTTCAGGCGCTAGTTCCAGGTTGACCTCCCGCTCTTATCTAATCGCTCTGCCTCCTCCAAAGGGGACCGAGCGAAGGGAGAGAGATTCGCCACTCGTCGACGGTGTCATCGGCATTGTCATCGCCATCGACCTTGGCCATCGTCTTCACATTCACGTCCCTGGCTTCCATGTCAGTCTGACATCGTATCCTGTACTTGTTCGCGCGGTCCTTCATTTCCTTCCTCGTTGGGGCGGCTTCATTCGCAACTTCCACCTTCCTTTCTCGTTTGCGCAAGCCGTCACCAAACTCACACTCGTTCACTTTTTTTCTTTTGAAAGGGAAACATGCCTCGTGCCACACGCCAGTCGTTGACGGCAATCAACCGTACGCATTCATCATAACAGCTCCTTCTCTTCCTGTATTCACTGCGATCGGTTTTGCGACTGACTTTGTTTGTTGGCTGCTATAGCCGATACCACATCGAAGAACAAAACCCCACTCGCCACCCGGCGCACTTCCAGTCGCAACATCCCCTCTCGGTCACTAGAGGTCGACGATAGTGAAGGTGCCAGCGAGGACGAGATCACCCTCACTGCCACTCCAACCACTTCCACCACCACCAACAGGCGAGTCCTGCACTCGGTCGCAGTCCCGGCCATGGCACCGGTTTCGGCACGCAGGACCAGAGCTTCATCCAGCAAGATCAACAGCCCTGCCGACTCCTCTGTCCTGCCTTCCGCCAACACTTCCGCCAGAGACTCGGAAGAGTATGTCACTCCAGGCACCACTCCTGCAGAGTCAGTGGTAGGAACTGGAGCTGTGGATAATAAGAGAAAGAGAAGCACTCTCTCTCGTAATGTAGAATCGGCAATCGGAAATGAGTTTCAATCTGATGAGGCGCTTGCTAGAAGGCTGCAGGAGGAGGAATACCAAAGCGATGACAATCGGCTCGGCAAACGCTCCAAGATCGACGCTGGCCAGGTCTCGGATTCCCAAGACGACGGTGTCAGCGATCTCAGCGATCTCAGTGAACTCAGTGACCTCAGTTCTGCAGAGTCCGAGGACCTCGAACCACAACCAACAAAATCTGCTGCTACTGCTGCTCGTGGCAAAGCTAAGCCGAAGCCCAACGGCAAGCTCTTGAAGAAACCCTCACGCAAGGCTTCGCTCAACGCCACCAAGACCACCAGACGACAACTCAAGACCAAAATCGAGGACAGTGAGTCCGAACAGGAACTCGGAAGTGATCGTGAGGTCGAGGACGACCTCAGCTTCGACGAAATGGAGAGCGATGCGATCGCTAGCGATGTCGACTCAGAGATCTCCGTACCCATCGCGCAGGAACCTCCCCAGGCACAACGTGGAGCTGCATCCACCAGAGGTCGCCGTGGTCGAGCCAGTCGAGGCACTGGTCGCAGCCGCGCCAGAAGATCTAACGAGGATCCCGATATCAGCCAAGCTTTCGGTCGGAACAAGAGAAAGCTTCGTGAAAGACGCAAGCTAGAAAAGGCGCACCCAGAAATCAAGACCATGTGGGCCGACCTTGACAAGATCGAGGTCCTCAAACCCATTCCTGCGGATCAGCCTGAGGGTATCTCGCGTAAACTCAAATCGTTCCAGCTTGAGGGTCTCAGTTGGATGGTTAGGCAGGAGCAGACCCAATACAGAGGTGGTTTGCTTGGTGACGAGATGGGCATGGGCAAGACCATCCAAGCTGTGTCCCTCATCATGTCCGACTATCCCCAAAAGGAACCCACCCTCGTCGTCGTCCCACCCGTCGCACTCATGCAGTGGTCGTCAGAGATTGGCGAGTACACAAGTGGAAAACTCAACGTGCTCATCTACCACGGTCAGAACAGCAAGGTCAAGCTCATGACAGTTAAGGACTTGAGAAAGTACGATGTCATCATGATCTCCTATAACAGCCTAGAGTCACTACACCGTAAAGAACAGAAGGGTTGGAGTCGAGGTGAGAATTGGATCAAGGAAGATTCGCCCGTCCACGCAATCAAGTTCCACCGCGTCATCCTAGACGAGGCCCATTCCATAAAGCAACGTACCACCGGTGTAGCCAAGGCTTGCTTCGCTCTCCAGGCCACATACAAGTGGTGTCTATCCGGCACTCCTGTACAGAATCGCATTGGAGAGTTCTTCTCGCTCCTGCGTTTCCTCGAAGTACGTCCCTTCGCGGATTACTTCTGCAAGCGATGCCCCTGCTCGCTCTTGCACTGGAACCTGGATGAATCCCACTACTGCAAAACATGCAAGCACAGCGGTATAGAGCATGTTTCGGTCTTCAACCAGGAGTTGTTGAACCCTCTTACCGAGTCGCCTGACCCTGAGGTACGCGCAGCCGCCATGGATAGACTACACATGGTCACTGCCAGGATAATGCTCAGACGGGTGAAGAAAGACTACGTTAGCTCGATGGAGCTTCCGCCTAAGGAGGTCATCATTGATTCCCAATTCTTCTCGCTGCAGGAGCGAGACTTCAACCAGAGCGTCATGACGAGATCTACTCGAACATTTGATTCGTACGTGGCTAGAGGTGTCATGCTGAACGAAGTGGCCAACATCTTCGGTCTCCTCATGTCCATGAGACAAGCCGCCAATCATCCAGATCTAATTCTCCGCAAGAAGGCTGCCGAAGGACAGAATGTACTGGTCTGTAACATCTGCGACGACATCGCCGAGGATGGTATCCGCAGCAAGTGCAAGCACGAATTCTGCCGATCGTGCGTCAAGGCATATATCAAATCGGTGGAGGACAATGGCGCAGAAGAAGATAGCTGCGACTGTCCACGTTGTCATATCAAACTGGAGATCGACCTTGACCAACCAGAAGTGGAACAGGACTCGGAGGCTGTCAAGAAGAACTCAATCATCAACCGCATCCGCATGGAGGACTGGCACTCAAGCACCAAAATCGAGACGCTAGTCTACGAGCTGTACCGACTACGCTCGCGCAAGCAGACCCTCAAGAGCATCGTGTTCTCGCAGTTCACCTCCATGCTGCAGCTAATCGAGTGGCGCCTACGCCGAGCCGGTTTCTCGACTGTCATCCTGGACGGCTCGATGACGCCGGCCCAGCGCCAGCGCAGCATCGAGTTCTTCATGACCAACACCAACGTGGAGGTCTTCCTAGTCTCACTCAAGGCCGGCGGCGTCGCCCTCAACCTCACCGAGGCCTCGCGTGTTTTCATCGTCGACCCCTGGTGGAACCCGGCCGCCGAGTGGCAGTCGGCCGACCGCTGCCACCGTATCGGTCAGCGTCGCCCCTGCGTCATCACCCGCCTCATTGTCGAGGACTCGATCGAGTCCAGGATCTGCGCCCTCCAGCAGAAGAAAGAGTCTCTTATTAGCTCCACCATCGGTGGCGATAAGGCATCCATGGAGAAGCTCACCCCAGAGGACATGCAGTTCCTCTTCAGAGGTTCTTGAGCTACCACTGGTTACTTCCTATCTTCTTTTCTCTCTTCTCTTTTCTTCACTACCGGCCCCTCTCCAAAACTTGGGGCCTTCCTTCCTCTTAGCCCTTTTTCTCTTTCTTTGCTCGCGACTGCTGGACGACAGACCACAGTAGATTCAATGCCTGTATGATTAGATAATACTCACACTTCAAAAAGGTGTACGATAAATACCACGCCCGCTACGGCCGATGCTTAACGTCGGTTTCGGATTAACAGTCCATAGCAACGTTCTACGACTCGTACGGGGTTGTTGCAATGCTTCTACAAAATGGAATGCTTTGGGCACAAAATTGGGTCTCACTTGCTGGACAATCAATAGCTGCCTTCTGCCTTGTAGTCTCCACCAGGGTGATGATCTCGGATTGACCCATCTTGCTCGAAAGATCCCATTGTCAACAATGTATAACAGGTCCACTACTCAATATGACTAAGCGCATATGTGTCGACCTTCTGCCATTGCACTTCACATTGTACGGGCAAGTTGACATGGCCTTTGCTGATCGATCAATATCACGCCCCAACGGAATCATATGAACAGAGCGAATAATCATATGGAATATAAATGGACGAATCACACAAGCTGATCTTACATTGCACTGTCCCTCAGCAGTGGCAAGGTTTTCCATAGAATGGCAGGGATGCTATGGAGGTGAATTCTAAAGTCTGATCGAACAGTCGGCGTTGCCATCTGGACAACCAAACTGCAGGTGCTGATTTCATAATCGATTGAGCTGAAGAGATGATTATCGCCGTTATGGCCTACGGATCGACGCTGCGTCCAAGTGTACAGATGGCTCTCAGGACGGCATTCCGACAGGAACTAAGTCGAAGGACGCCCTCCTCGCTTCGACACATCGCCACGCAGCATCCCCAGCAGGACGAGCTGTTCGACTACACCTCAGGATGATGGCTGTAAGATTCGACAGGCAACAAGCATCACCCTGTCCACGTAAGGCGCTGACGCGCTTTGCAGCTGCAACGAAGGCCAACGGCTCGAGGAGCGCAGACTGGTCTTCGACGTAGACGCTCTCGTCAACGCGGCGGCCAAGTCGCTCGGCAGGCCGCCCTCGCACGTCGTGTCGCTAGCCAAACTCGCAGAGGGCGGCTTCAACCGCGTCTTCCAGCTGACCATGGCCGACGGTGTGCAGTTGCTCGCCCGCCTGCCCTACCCCAGCATGCAGCCCGCCCGCCTCGCCGTCGCCAGTGAGGTCGCCACGATGCACCTCGTCCGTGAGCACGGCATACCCGTCCCGCAGGTCTACGCCTACTCCTGCAACCCGGCCAATCCCGTAGGCGCCGAGTACATCCTCATGGAGAAATCGCCCGGCCGCTGTCTCGCCGACGTTTGGTTCTCGCTGTCTGGTGCCGACAGGATCAAGCTCCTGGCGGGAATCGCGGGCCTCGAGAAGAAGCTGTTCAGTATTGATTTCCCTGCTTGTGGTAGTGTCTTCTTTGACCAGGATCTTCCCGTAGGCTTCGAGAGACAGCTATTGCACACTGCTGATGCGTCGTCGCGCTTGTGCGTTGGTCCTGACGTCTTGCTGAAGTTCTGGCTCGGGGAGAGAAGCGAACTTGATATTCCCAGAGGGCCTTGTGAGTGTTTTCTAAGTCTGCTTTGCGACTTATTTTCGTTTAGCTGATATGGAAACTCGTTCTGCAGCTATGAGCTCGGCAGATGTCCTGAATCGCGTTGCAAGAAAAGAAATCGCCTGGCTCAAAGCGCATGGCAAGCCACGTTTCCCATTTGATCGAGTTTACAGGGATATCACGAACTATGAAAAGTCCGAACCTGAGGAACATCTTCATGACCTTGGCCGCTACATCCAAGTCGCCCCTAAACTAGTACCAAAGGAAGCCTGGCTTCAGAAACCAGTTCTCCGCCATCCTGACCTCAATCCGAACAACATATTCGTGTCTGAGAACTTGGAGATCGTAGGACTCATAGATTGGCAGCACAGCACCGTCTTGCCTCTATTCCTATACGCGGGCATCCCTGCCCACTTTCAGAATTATGGGGACCCAGACTCTGAAGACCTTGTCAAACCAGAATACCCAACCAATCTTGAAGAACTCGATGAAGAGGACCGGGCGAAAGACCTCGAATTGTACCGCCGGCGTCATCTTCACTTCTACTATGTCGGGGCTACAGCAAAGAAGAACGTCTTACATTTTGACGCCATGATGTCTGACGCTGGCTTTTTCCGTCGCAGAATCTTCCGGCATGCAGGTGAGCCCTGGGAGGGCAATAATATCCCACTCAGGGCCGATCTGGTTCGCCTCTCACAAGCCTGGCAACAATTGACCGCTATGGGGGAAGGCAACAGCGAGCCATCCACGCCGTGTCCAATATCGTTCAACGAGCGTGAGAGCGAAGAAGCGTTAGAAGGAATTGCCAAGCAAGACATGGCGGATCACCAAATGGAAATCTTACGCAACATCATCGGTATTGGCGTCGACGGCTGGGTTCCAGCGGAAGGTTACGACAAAGCTGCTCAGCAAGCTGCGGAAATGAAGTCCCAGGCCATAGGATATGCTGAGGATGCATTCGAGCACGAAATGACAATCAGACATTGGCCATTCGAAGATCATGACGAAAATGAATAGTGACCTCAACAGAGAGAGCATCGCGCTAGTGGTCAGGTGCTTTGATCAAGATATCAAATATCAGGGCGTGAAAAGCTACCAGACAGCAAAATCTAGGTTGTTCCGACATCGATGTCCAAAGACGCAACACAATATGCCGGTAGCCTGAAGCTGTGGGAGTCGATCCCTCATCAAATGGCCTCGCATGAGCGACTGTCTGATGTGTATACATATATTCTTCCTGGGACAAGTGACCAATACGGCTTCTCCATCTCTTCTGTGCTCGTGCGCGACCAATTGAAGTGCAGATGAGCAGACCTGGCGCGTATCTTCATCTCTACACTGCTCCAAGAGTAATTTTGAAAGATATCTGCTGGAATGTTAGAGACCTCAATGTTTTGCTCTGTTACAACAATGATTGGCATCTATGCTACCGTTGTAGCATCTCCGATGGCCAGCAGCCAGCAGCCTGCTTGAGAACATTTGTCATCTAGCTACTACTGTGCAGATGAGATAATGAGACTCTTGTACATTGACACGGTTGCATATAGTGACTGCGATTTTATACCTCAATCGCCACTTCAAGAAACCTTGATTGCGAAAGAGTCGGAGGCTGACATCAGGTGCCTTCAGCAATTTCGCCCGAACTGTAGACACAACCCGAATTCACTACTGCACCTGCAAGGCTTTCCGTGTCGATGATCATCTGTCAGTCCAACGGCTAACTCCTTTCTATCTCAAAGCTCTCGCAACCGACCAACCACCGACACAGTGAGGAGCTAGCGGCAAGCGATATTTCAGATAAGAGGTTGTCAGAGTTATCTCAATTGGGTCATGCACGCTGGGTATGAGATACTATCATCTCTACGTGTCTCAACTGTCTGGTCTGATGCTCAGGTCGTATCACCAACATTCAAAGGTTTCAGTCCTGTGACAGACTAATGAGCGATTAATTGGCAGTGTTATTTTGACCAAAGTGCATGCATCAAACTATAATTCATTGAAGTGCATGTGATCTTTCGCTAACCAACAACATTGAAATTGCTGCAAGAAGAAAACTCCCTCCAGTTGCAATGTAAGGAAGGCCTCTCCACACTCCTCCGAGAGTCAACCCGTAACTAAAAGCCTCAGCCAAGACTGGACCGGAAAGCATGGTACCAACGCTTTGCACCAACGCAATGGCAGTACTGATGATGCCGACGTGCTCTTTCTCAATCGAAGCAATTGCCAGGCTTCGAAGCGCAGAGTAGAACCCCCACCCAAAGGCCAACATGATGATGCCAACCGAGAAGATGGCTGGATCGGCTGCAAACCCCATAAACACAGCGCCTAGTGTTAACGTCCAGATACTTCCCTGCACAATTAGCAGGTCTCTCTTGTTCGTGGCCATGTACTTTCCGAGAACGGTGGATAGCTTCGGTAACGCTACGAACAGTGTTACGAGTGTGACGACCCCTTTGAGGGTGATGAAGAGGCTGGCTTTAGAGATGCTCACCCCGAATCGGAGGGAGGCGTATTGGATAACGAGTTGAGTCGCTTGTCTTCCAATGCTCGCAAGAAGGAACGATGCCAGGATGCAGACAATGTTTGCGTTGAATGGTAGGCGGGCTCGCATCTCTCTTAGTCTGCGTCCCACCGTCCTGACCCAGCCCTTCTTATCCTCGTCCGGCCCTGCTGGTGGCTGGGATGCTTGTGAAGCTTGACTTTCGAAACTCAAATCCTTGCTGGGTCTGGACCAAGTCTCAGGCACGGCCATTACCGCCACTATACTGAGACCTTGGATCACAAGGCCGATCATGAATGGTACCCATGGACTTTGTTTCCACATTAAAGCAGCACTCGCAGGGGTGGCGAGAATTTCACTCGTCAATATTGTCGCTGCGACAATGTAAAACACGGGAGATCTAGCCATGGGATCAATATCATGGCAAAGGCTGGTATGAGTGACCATCACAGAGTACATACCGCTCTTCTGGAGTGAAGACATCCGTGACCATTGCATACGCCATCGAGGTTGCGATCTGTGATCCCCCACCCATTACTTGTAACAACGGAGCTGCCCAAATCAAACGAAGTGGGATGACAGGTGCCCACCAGGTGACGAGGCGCAAGAACACTTCTTCGAAAAATAGCCCAGCAAGGCAGAGAACCAAGATCGGTTTTCGACCAATGCGGTCAGCTAACATGCCGTAAGGAAGTGCTAAAACAACGCCAGGAACCTGGTCGAAGGTATCCTTCAGTCCCGTGAGAAATGCCAGCTGCCGTTGCACTGTGGCCGACTTGCATGGTGATGTTGTATCGTTGTATGCCGTGAAGGGTGTCGAAGATGCGGTTTTGTATACATCTTCGCAGATGATGGATTCATAGATTGCGATGCTGGGCGCATATGATAGGATACTCCCAACGTCTGCAAAGACGATAGTGATGACCAACAAGAGCAAGAGGCGCCTTTTGTGAACAGCAGATACTTGCTCGACTGGGTCGTCGGACTGTGCAACAGGTTGTGGTGACGACGTCCCCAACAGTCTTGTTCTTTCTGTTGGCTCAGACGTGCCATCCATATTGTCTTTCATGGCTGTGAAATTGTAGCGATTACAATGCTCGCAGAAAAATATAAACTCCCCATGATTTCAAACTGCCATTGGGACCCAAACTGGATGTTTTTATCTATGTCAATCCAGAATGTAGATGCCTAAATCCAGCCGGGATAGATGGCTGCACACCCACTTTTGTACAGTATGTGTTATCATATCGTAGCATTGGCTATCTTATCCGACTAAGCTGTCTGATTGGACTCATTAGATCCTGAAAGTTAAGGGGAGAGATGCGTTTAACAAGTAAGTCTTCACAGCATTGTGTCTATCAAGGTTCGTGAGAGTGAGAGGCAGACTTGGAGGCTTCATGATTAGACGGCAATTACCGCTGCCGGTTCAATGAAAAGGCTGATTTTGATCAATCTGGACTGTCATTCTCATAGTGACCTTAGGAGATCGATGGATAATCTAGCGTTCTGTTCAAATTCCGTTGCAGTACTGCTAGGACATCATTATATATCACTTATGTAGAGGAAAAGGTGTGGTAACAATCAACGCTCTATTATACCAGGGCATGCAAATTGCCAACCCTAACCCTTACAGTCCCGCCTTCCTCATGGATGTTGGGCTCTGCAGCTTCTACTCCACCTCCAGAGTCGCGACTTGCCAGATCGAGCAAGCTCTTGGTTAGTGGTGCAGACTGACGAAAGCCAACATTGCTTCTGTGCCCTCAGCATACCTCCAGTGATGTTCGCAACCACATCTCGCCTCTTCAAAACAAAACCCCTATCGCCATTGTCGACCCTTTCCTCCAGACGCCTGTTCAGCGCAAGCACCCGGCTCCGGCAGCCCAGCGACATGGAGACGGTAGATACCAGCGCCCGGCTCCAGAAGCTGCGAGAGTTGATGAGGTCGAACAAGATCGATGTTTACAGTAATACGCCCAACAAGCCTCATGCTGCGCGAGCCGACCAAGCTGACCACCGAACCTTCCGCATCAACTAGTCGTCCCATCAGAAGACGCCCATTCAAGCGAATACATAGCCCCAACTGACGCCCGGCGCGAATTCATCAGCGGCTTCACTGGCTCGGCAGGCACGGCTGTGATATCGCTGGAAAAGGCTGCACTGTCAACAGACGGAAGATACTTCAACCAAGCCAGCAGACAACTGGACTCGAACTGGACCTTACTCAAGCAGGGCCTCCAAGATGTCCCAACGTGGCAGGACTGGACTGCGGAACAGGCAGAGGGAGGCAGGACCGTTGGAGTAGATTCCACCATAATCACAGCACCTGAAGGGAGAAAGCTTGGAGATAAGATCAAAAAGAGAGGCGGTGGAAGGCTTGTCCCACTAGCACAGAATCTGGTGGATGAGGTTTGGGGCAAAGATAAGCCACCACGGCCGAACGAACCTGCTAAAGTACTGGGAATGGAGTATGCCGGGAAGAGGTATCAGGAGAAGATCACTGATTTGAGGAAAGAACTGGAGAAGAGGAAATCAAAGGGGTTTGTGGTCAGCATGCTGGATGAGATTGCGTGGCTCTTCAACCTACGTGGCAACGACATCCCATACAATCCTGTTTTCTTCTCATACGCTCTTGTCACGCCGACCTCGACGATATTGTACATCGATGAAAGCAAGCTGGACACTGCGGCGAAGGCACATTTGCAGGGAGTGCAGATTCGACCCTACGAGGCGATTTTCGATGATATTGCTGCTCTCGTAAGCGATGGCGAAGCCACTTCAACTGGCGTATCAAAACGAAAATACTTGATCTCTACCAAGACGTCATGGGCCCTCTCGAAAGCATTGGGTGGCGAGGAAAATGTCGAAGAGGTGCGCAGCCCGATCGGTGATGCAAAGGCCGTCAAAAACGCGACAGAAATGGAGGGTATGCGTCAGTGTCACATCCGTGATGGTGCAGCCCTTACCGAGTTCTTCGCCTGGCTGGAGGACGAACTGCTTAGCAAGTCTGCCAAGATCGACGAGGTTGAAGCTGCGGACAAACTAGAGCAGATTCGCAGCAAGCACGACAAGTTTGTCGGTCTGTCCTTCGACACTATCTCATCAACCGGACCCAACGCTGCCGTCATTCACTACAAGCCAGAGCCTGGTAACTGTAGTGTCATCGATCCGAGCGCAATCTACCTTTGCGATTCCGGTGCGCAATACCTAGACGGCACGACCGACACAACGAGGACTTTACATTTCGGCGAGCCCACCGAATCAGAACGAGAGGCGTACACTCTTGTTTTGAAGGGACATATCGCCTTGGAGATGGCCAAATTTCCTAAGGGTACTTCTGGCTATGCTCTTGATGCTTTCGCCCGCCGTTTCCTTTGGGATCAAGGATTGGACTACAGGCATGGCACAGGCCATGGTGTCGGCTCATACCTGAATGTCCACGAGGGTCCAATGGGCATTGGCACTCGTCCACAGTACACAGAGGTACCTCTGGCAGTGGGGAACGTCATTTCCAATGAGCCTGGATATTATGAAGATGGAAGCTTCGGTATCAGGATCGAGAATGTGGTGATGGTGAACGAGGTCAAGACGAAGCACAAGTTCGGCGACAAGCCTTTCCTCGGCTTTGAACATGTCACAATGACGCCGCTTTGCAAAAAGCTGGTAGTCACAGAACTGCTCACCAAGGAGGAGATAGGATGGGTCAATGCCTATCACAAGGAAGTTCTGGAGAAGACGGGCAAATTCTTCGAAAATGACGAAAGGAGTAGGAAGTGGCTTCTGAGGGAATGTGCACCGTATTGATGATAAACGGTCTTCCATCTTCAATTCTCCCTTTCTCCGTCTAGCACAGGTTCTAGATAGAAATCAATGAACAAAGTCAACCGACTCCGCACTTGCGTTCGTGAAGAGGTCTACAGCATTATGTCTATTTTCAAGATACTTCTTGAACTTTTGCACTGTACATGTACATGGCGATGAGCGGTAATCTTAAAACTCAGCAAAAGCACTCAGTGCAAACACCGCTCCAAAGCTGAGCTTGAACGCAGCATTTTCCCTGACAGCGGACTGAACATCAACCCTCGCGTTGCTGACCTTGCTGCGCAGGAACTTCTCGATCCTTCCGTAAGGCAGAGGCTGGATGCCGAGATAGGACTCGCACAGCTGGCCACCGACGACGAGCAGACCGAGGAGCAAGGCGAGGGGCTTGCTGAAGGTGGAGACTGCCAGGCCGGCCAACAAACCTATGGAACTTAAGTCAGTCTTCTCCCATATCATGATACTTCCACTGCCATTCCCCAATGCTTACCGCAAATGCTACCCGCGCTGAGCTGCTTGATCGATGTCGGGCTCAGCAAGTCGGACGGCTTGGTGGAGGAAGATCGGCTTTCGAGCGGCGATTGGGCTGGGAAGGCCCGCTGGTCAGAGATCCTGGCCGGCGCGCTGGGAAACGAGTCCATTCGGTAGACCATCGGGTTGAACTTCCAGCTCTGTAGATCTTGCCGTTGCAGCCATGAGCTCGCCACGAATGCGCATCCGGCCGAGCCAGCGGCTGCAGACAGCAGCAGAGGCGTGCGGCTGAAGAGACCTGAAGCCATTGTACTTGAGGGTGATTGTTTCGAATCGATTGACCGGCGTTGAATTGGTTGACAAGGTGTCGTCGTCAAAAGTTATGCACTGATATAGGTTTACGGATGCTTTTCTCAATGCTGAGCTTTGCAATTGTAGTCTGGATGTTCGATGCGCGTCAAGATCGCGGTCGTGACGTCATGCCTCGGCTGGTGATCTTTTTTGGGAGTAGATTTATTCAAGTCTGATTCATTAGCACAATCTCGAGTCAATATGAAGAGATATATATACATGGTTTCGTGGGATCTGCTATCAAGATCCACTCATAATTGTCCGGAGCATCTATCTCTGAATGAGTACACAGACGCACACGTGTGTAGGAAGACCCCACGCCATTCGATAGATGGGGCAGACGGCTCGGTAAACCTTCCAGGAACGTCTTCAGTCGCTGTATGGACAAGCGCAGGGCAACCTTGTCGCAAACAAGAACCCGGTCGGCATAGACATTAGTCTTCCTTTTCCGGACCCTCATACTACGACACTCGTCCGAAATCCAATCCACGATGCCTGCGATCAGGACGGCCAAGAACCGCAAGCCGCCGCCAGATGGCTTCGAAGACATCGAAGACACGCTGCTGGAGTTCCAGAACAAGATGAAAGACGCCGAGAACGCGAGCCACGAGGGGAAGAAGAAGCATGAAATGCTCTGGCCGGTCTTCCAGATCACCCATCAACGTATGCCTCTCCCTAGGTGAAGTGAAAAAGAGCAAGAACGGAGAGCGATCTGCTGCCCATTCTACTTTTGAGAAAAATCCTCTTCCTTTTCCATATCCCGCCTCTTTGCGCCTGGGCAACAACGCCCAGTTCGGATATTCCTGAAAGGGCCTACACGAGGGCGTGGGCGTCCTGCCATGGCCACGAGGCCGTGGTGTTTGAAGGTGAGACCTGTCGTCTCTCATTGGCCAGCACAGATATATCCCCATTCTCACCATAAATCTACTCACGGTTTCTGCTTTCACATCTTACTAGTCTAGGCGCAAAAGGGAGAATCTAGCAAACTGACCGTTTTGGTTTTCTGTTTGATTGTAGGCTCGCGATACATATACGACTTATACTACACCCAGGAAGCAATCGATAAGAAGCTCTACGAGTGGCTCCTGAAGAACAACTACGCCGATGCCAAGCTCATCGCCAAGTGGAAGAAGCAGGGCTACGAGAAGCTGTGTTGTCTCCGCTGCATCCAGACAAAGGAGACGAACTTTAACAGCACTTGCATCTGCCGCGTGCCTCGTCAGCAGCTGAAAGAGGGTGAAGAAGCTATTGCCTGTGTCAGTTGCGGGTGCAGGGGATGTGCCAGCAGTGATTGAGGACGGAAAGGCGCCTGGTAGTTGGAGAAGATACATCATGTGGCGAGTAATGGGAAGACTCCACGTGTGGGAGGAATGCCGCATCAAGGACGAGTCACACCTCTACAACAGGTAGTGTCGACTATCAAGCACAGCGAGAAGTCGTAAACACAGTCCTACATATCACGAATAGCACGACCAAATTGAACAACAACTTATGAAACCCGCGTAAGACCGACGCTGTAAGACGTGAGTCGTGCATTCGAACGTATCATAGGGTATTTATCATTAGTCGTTTTGTGAAATGTAGATGAAGTCTCTCAGGCCGAGAATGTAGAGCTGCAAATGCTTGATGCCCTCGTTGCAGAATGCTTGCTTTGGATGGATTCTAACTGGCCTGAGGATCGACCTGCACGATCTCGAATTCGCGCCACAAGCTCAAATGCCGCTCGCTACGCCTATATGGCCCGACGAGAGTCTCAGGCGAAGTCCTCACCCGGTGGCCGTCCAGAAGGTGCCGCATCGTCTTCGAAGTCTCGATGGAAGGGTCGAACACGAGCAGGTCGCGATAGCCATCCACCCACCTCTGTAGCCCTACAATGGTGATAGAATGACCCTGTCTCTGCAGATAGATCGGTGGCAAGTCTGTGATGGTCGATGTGCCATGGACAGTTGCCGTGTCTGCTGCAGACATGAAATACGCCTCCACATGGTCAAGAAGCTTCTCATATGCGTCGTGGTCGCCGCCTTCAGTCGATTGAAAGGTCTGGCCTGTGACGTGGATCCCGTTGTGCATCAGGTACGCCGCCGCCTCCATCGAGCCTATCCACTTGCGCGTGCCCCTGACGCCTCCCGTCTCGACGCGCGAATAGGTGCACATCCCATTCGCCCAGGCGGCCTCGATGTCGTCCTGGATCTGCAGCACGTTCGGCAACAGTTGGCGCGGCCTGGGGTCCTGCTGCTGCTGCTGCAGGGCTGAGAGCAGCATCTGGATGTTCCAGTAGCCGCAGAAGTTGCCCTCACACTGGATGCGTCGGACGTGTCGCACGCTGCGTCTGCAGAAGTAGGCCCGCTTGACGTCCCGGTCGAGCGAGGACAGGTCGGCGAGCACGTCGATCACGCCCGCCGTTTCGTTCTCGATGTAGTGCTCCCTCTCCAGCTGTCCGTCTCGACCGATGACATTACGTGTGCGTGGCAAGGCATCGTGGATCAGCTGTCGGCGCACACGATCTGGCATGCGAGGCTCGAAGGCGTGAGGCCCTAGCTCGCGCTTGCCTAATCGTCCTGGTTCGAGCGGTTGTCTCGACTGAGATGATGGAGATGTTGCAGGCCGTCGATTCCCAATGACAGAGGTGCCGCGGAAGAACCTGTCCAGAGTTCCGTTCACGGAGTGGTGCCTTGTGGGTATGGTCGGCGACCGCCGTGGAGGAAGTCGTTCAGGTGGTCTCTTTTCGAGTTTTCGATGTTCCCCCATCCTTCTATGCCTGTCAACTGTTGGAGGCGGGCTTCTCTGTGGAGGTTCACCAGTGCCGACGTTCCTCGCTGTGCTATTGCCGTGTTCTCGGTCAAAGTCCCTGTCCTCGATCTCAGAGGCGTCAACGGACTCGTGCACCGCTACGTGCTCTTCTATGTCGGAAACGAGGAAGACCTCGCCACACCCGTGCCTTGGGCAGGTGATCCAGTCCTCCTCGACGGACTGAGACATGGTTGCTGGACCTGGCGCTGCTGGTGAGGCGTGACGCCGCGGCAAGCTACCCATGTGGTGTTGCTCGACATGGCTCGTGATGGAGTACTCGGTGTCAGTGGTATATGCGCAGAATGGACAGTCGAATGAATCTACCATGACTTGGATTCTGACGCCGTCGTGTAGAGTCGCAAAACGCAACCTATCTGGCGTAGGGAGATCGAAGTCTATAATCGACACGCACACGCTCTCTCTCTCGCCCACCCCTGGGTTCTTATCATACCGACAGCAAGTCCTCTGCCTTTGTGAATGGACAGACAATGCTACATTCCAAGAACCTGCGAGCACGCACCTAAGCCACCTGGTGACCACGTAACTGCAGGCCGTCTACTGGTCCGGTGCTTGTGAAGAGTGGCGGTGCAGTGCGAGGCAGCGCAGCGTGGTGTATTGCCTCCTATATTACCTAGTGCCATACCGTGCCATGTCATACCTAGCCATCGCCCTATGTATTCAATGTCTGTACAGCGTGCAGGCTCTGCGAGTGCAAAAACCTGTCTTGCGTGGTGGTGTTGCAGCCATTCACAGACATCTACCACACGCCTCACACCACAGGCCACAGACGGCTGGAGGGCTGTCTCACCCCCATATGGAGAAGATGACAGCACATCGCAGCGCATCCACTCGGTGCTGTGTGCTCCATACTCCATCCTGCTGCCCCCCATTTTGCTTGCCACTAGCAGAGCCTGCTGGCGGTGACGTGCAGTGGAGATGGCCTACTCCAACGAGGACGGCGACCGATCTGGCAAGTGGCCGTCGAGAAAAGGACGCTGGCAGCCCCACCTTGTCTGCGCGACTTCGGCCCGTGATTCATCCCACCATTCGCCCTCTGCGCTTTTAAGCTGCTGCTCAGCGCTCATTAAAACTTTCCTTCCTACAATGGCGACCCTCAACATACAATCCGTACACAGGCGCTTGCGCTTCTGCTTCTTTTCGACACACAATGGCTACCATCGTACTCGGCGCGCAGTGGGGTGATGAGGGCAAGGGCAAGATTGTCGACGTCTTGAGCGATGGCATGCAGCTGTGTTGCAGGGCCCAGGGTGGTCACAATGCCGGTCACACCATTGTCAAGAACGGCAACAAGTTTGATGTTCACATTCTACGTATGTTGCGCCGCTACGGCTGATGGTCGTTGTTCCCATTGCTTGCCGTGGCTCAAGAGCTAACTCGTCTCCTGCAGCTTCCGGTATCCTCACTCCTGGTTGCGTCAACCTGATCGGTACTGGATGCGTTGTCTACGTTCCAGGCTTCTTCAAGGAACTCGAGATCATCGAAAAGCACGGCATTGATACCAAGGACCGCGTCCTCATCAGCGACCGTTGCCACGTCGATCTCGACCTGCACACCAAGGTCGACGGCCTCGAAGAGGTGGAACTCGGAAAGGGCTTCATCGGCACCACCGGCAAGGGCATTGGCCCTACCTACTCCACCAAGTCTAGCAGGAGCGGCATTCGCATTGCAGACGTCTTCGACAAGAAGCTTTTCGATGACAAGATCAGACACCTTGCCAATGGCTTCAAGAAGAGATACGGCGATTTGCTCACTTACGATGTCGAGGATGAAATCACCCGTTTCGACAGTTACCGCAGCCTCCTACAGCCTTACGTTGTTGACCAGGTCCCTCTGATCGAGAGTGCTGTCAAGGGTAACGCCAAGATGCTGATTGAGGGTGCCAATGCGCTCATGCTGGATATCGACAACGGCACATACCCATTCGTCACTTCATCCAACACCGGTCTCGGTGGTATTTTCACTGGTCTCCACATCAGCCCTCGGAAAATCAAAGAGACCATCGGTGTCGTCAAGGCTTACACCACCCGAGTCGGCTCAGGTCCTTTCCCAAGCGAACAGTTGAACGAGTCTGGTGAGAAGCTACAAGAGGTCGGACGCGAGTTCGGTGTGACCACAGGACGCAAGAGGAGATGCGGTTGGTTAGACTTGGTCGTGGTTAAATTCAGCAACAGCATCAACTGGTACGACGCCATCAACCTCACCAAACTTGATGTCTTGGACGATTTCGACGAGATCAAGGTTGCGACTGCCTACAAGCACAACGGCAAGGTCCTCACTTCCTTCCCGGGTGACCTCTCCGTGCTCGAAGAGATGGAGGTTGTGTACGAAACCCTTCCAGGGTGGAAGGCCAGCACCGTCGGCAAGCAGAGTTGGACAGACCTCCCGGAGAAGGCGAGGGAGTACGTTGAGTACATCGAGAAGTTCATCGACGTCAAGATCAAGTACATCGGCACTGGCCCAGGACAGGAGAGCATGATTGTCCGGTAGATTGCACCCGGCGAACTTTGCTCGCTTGATGAGAATGTATGTGAATCACGATACACTTTTGATGTTAGAAAAAGCAGGCCACCATGTCTGCACGCAACGCGAACATACTGGATGGGTTGCAATTGGGATCTTCGGGAGCATGCAACGACTTCCCTCAATGTGACGAGACTTCTCGATCTCTGTAGATAGTCAAAAATTACCTAGATAGGTAGTGCGTGCTTATGAAGAAGGTCACCGCGCATGCGGCCCTGGTCATGTTTCCCAGAATTGTCACCGCAGCCACATAGTAGGCGCAGTCGTGAGTCACCATGTGTAAGATTCCAAGCACCAGCGGTATAATTGCAGTTCAGTTCCCTGGTCGCCGTCGTGAAATGTAGAGCGGAGTTCCCATTTGCAACTCTACGGTCGAGGTCATGTCAAATGGTCGCAGGGCGAAAGGTAGGAGTACCGAATCTCCGAAGCCAGAACCAGAGCCAGAGCCGGCCGAAAAGGCGGGAGTGCAACCACCGGCGACGCAAACCACCGCGGACTCGGCTCCGGTGGTTCCTCGCGCCCATGAAAAGTCAGCAAACGTAACTTCGACTGGTACATTGTCAAATCCGCTCGACAAACACAGCAATAAGAAAACCACTATACACACGCCGCTCCTCAACAATCCGAGCTCGCCCATGGTGCCGCGCCCGCTGCTGATCTGCTCGCTCGGCAATCCAGCGCCGACATATACCGACACCCTACACAGCGCCGGCCACACAGTGCTGACCCGGCTGGCCAGCTACCTGAACTGCCCACCGCTGCAGCGCGACCGCGCATGGGATAAGGGCGCCGTCACGCGCACGCCGCCGTCGCTCGATGCTCCCGACGGCGCTGGCCCCTGGTACCTCTACCAGTCGCCCAGCTTCATGAACGTCAGCGGCAAACCCGTCCGCACCGCCTACAACGCCTGGCTGCGCTCCCTCGACCCATCAGNCCGCGCCCTCGGCAGGCTGGTCGTGCTGCACGACGAGCTCGAGAAGCCCCTCGGCAAAGTCTCCGTCCGCGGCCTCCAGGGCCAGGGAACCAGCGCCAAGGGCCACAACGGCCTCAAGAGCATCATCCAGGTTTTCGGCCAGAACTTCGAGTTCGTCAGGATCGGCATCGGCATCGGCAGGCCTCTCGGCAGAAGCAGCCAGGAGGTCGGCGACTACGTGCTGAAGAAGATGAACGCCAACGAGAAGTCCAGGATCCTCGACAGCGTCGAGGAGATCGCCGGTGTTTTGAGGCAGTTGGAGAGGGGGTGAGAAGGATGTGCATGTGCATGCGCATCGTTCAATACCCTCCTGCTCGTCGTGCCTCCACCGCTCCTGCCAGCATGATGATGTTGGCCTCGACTGCGAAGTCGAGGTTGCACCCTGCATGCTGAGAGCGTATACGGTTCAATCTTGGGTTGATCTGCTACTTGCTAACTCGCACGAAAGATCCCCTGTGCAGGACTAAGCGCAGCCACGGGCAGCGTCCTGGAGATTATCCTTTTAAGAGCCCAAAGACGACATGACGAAAATGCAGACGGTTCAGCATGGAGCCGCTGCGTCCAGCGTCCAAATCATCGGCCAAACCACTGCCTCTCAAGAGGCGATACTGTATCAATAGAACAATCTACACGCCATTGGCCTAATACACATGTAACACTATCTGCAGCATTTTTACACTTCCACCGTCTATCTCACTTCGTGTCCTTGTCATCACCGAGCGCTCTCAAGTCTTTTTTTTTTTCGGGTTGCTTTGCGTTAGAAACCTTGGTCCGACCAATCCTCACATCCATGGTCGATCAGACTGGAGGAAACCACACAAAAAGCGTTTCAATAATCCGCCACCTGACCTGCCGCGCTTCTCAACGCACAAAGCTGACTGCTCTCGTCATGACTGACTTTCACCGACTTTTTTGCGTTTTGCAAGTTGTTGGATATTTTCGTGCTTGGGATCTTGCCGCTGCCACTCTTTCATGATGAAGAGCTTCATTGTGGCCTCACTGTCCTGGGCGATCAAGTCAGCCTTGGTACAAACAGCATACGGAAGCACATCGATTTCCGTAAAAGCAAATTCGGCCACTGATCTTGCCGGCCACAGCGATGGTGGCGTTGCGCCCCTTGATCAAGACGGATTCCTCCTCCCACCCGACCTACCCGTTACTTCGACTCTGCCCTCAGTCATCACCAGATCACTAGGTACCACACAGTCATGCTGTACTGATCAGGGCCAGATACCCGCATCTATAGCTATCACACAATCATGCTCTCCTGATGAGAGCCAGATCTCTACTTCTATAGCCGTCACACGATCATCCTCTACCGATGAGTATCAGATCCCCACAACCCACTCACCTTCGGATACCATCGAGGCCGCCCCGTTCGAGGAGATCGCGGCGCTGGATAAGAAGAGCTGTAAAATGATCGAAGCTGATGGCGACACTTACACCGATGGCAATGGCGCGATCTACCAAGTCAGGTGCAATTATCGATATCGTGTCGATATCCCAGCCGTACCTCGCGTTCGATCCTTCTCAGCTTGCTTCGAAGTTTGCGACCAATGGAGCGACTGTAATGCCTTTACATACCTGGATGGCGTCTGCTATCTTGCAGAGGGCTTTGTTGGCGATGGCAAGCCGTCAGACGATTCCAGTGCGGCGGTGCTTGTTCGAAGAGCGGAGAGTATTGCACCAAAAGTCATGACTCCCACGATTCCTTTCTCGCAGTCAGAAGGAAGTTGTGAGGAACTCTATGGCAACGACCTCACCTTTCGATCGGGCTGCAGCGTATACAAGTTGGCTTGCCGGACTGATTTTCATCAGTGGACTTTCGCAGGCTTTGTATCGGTCGAAAAATATCAAGACTGCTTCGACGCTTGCGACTCGTTTCCTGAGTGTATGGCTTTCACCTATTCTGACCGGGGCTGTTACCTGAAGCGGTCTGCCACAGATGCGTATTCATCCCAGGTGGTCGATGCGGCCTACCGGATCTCGTCACGGTCATGTAATGATGAGCCCACTCAGAAGGACAATGAAGCTGGAGAACACGAGGCGAACGGTAGTGGGGCTACGACCGTCACAGTCGTGATTGATCCAGCACCTACCTTCACTTATTCACCAGCCACTCATCTATATTCTACAGTTCAGCCCCAGCAGGGACCCTATCGCACGATTTACGGCACGGTCGCCAAGATCCCTTTCACCCACCGTGGGTGGTCAATCCCGACTCCTGTCCCCAACAACGGCAACTTTGAAGCCCCAAAACCCATCATCGGTGAACTAGGTTGCCATGCTCTGCAGTTGCAAAAGCACTTCAAGATCCGAATCAAAAAGTTGGCCGGTAAGCCCAATGTGGATGGACTGTTTCTCCAACCCGCTATCTATAGTAAGTTGCGCCTCCGTTTATAAAGTTCCCGCAAATTGCATCCGGCATCTGACACGGTCACATGTAGTATGGGGACAGGGACCGATCCTATCTTTCGGCAGCCTCTCCTCTGCTGCGTCTTTCGTCGAGAGTACGGAAACAGGCACGATCGCCTACCTGTACCGTGATTGCAAGTTCCTGGGACTATCTCTGTTCCGCAATGAAAAGCATATGGACTTCTACAGGTCCGCCACGTACTCCAATGGCTTTGGCACGGGCGCTTTCTTCTTCGACGGCAACCAAACCTTGAACTTCAACTCACTGGCCTTCGGCGCCTGGCTTGCCTGTGACTTCGACGGGTTCTTCCAGTTTTCTTTTGTAGACCGGGAAGGCGAGTACAGGGCCCCAAGGCAGATCGACCTCGACACTTGTGCCATTGTTGATCTACGAAGAGTCTATCATCCCCTTTAGCAAAAAGGATTACGATCATCAAAGGTTTGGTGTATTTTAGTATCTGTCCACCATTGGAGCGTGCCAGGGTAGGTCGGTCTTTGGCCGCTGGACTTCATACATAGCTGTTTTGTTTGTTCAATGTATATCAGAACCGTGGTTTGCCGACCCTTCAAAGGACTCCTTTTTCATCTGAAGATTATGAATTCTTCCAAGCCATCCACTATCCTAGACTTCTTGTTCGATCCGTATGATAGACGCTTGATAAATATCTCGACAAACCGTAATACGGCATCTCGGTCGTTTGGAGCATCGGCCAGCTCGCCTGTCTCGGCAAGTGATGCAATTGCTGTAAACCAGTCATGCTTTGTCTGCCCCGCTGCCTATCTACTTATCGGCGGTTCGAAGGGCGTATTTATTACCTGTGTCGTGATGTAGATAACACAAAAATAGCGAGCACTTTCGTGCATTGAATTGCAGAGACGACCCTTTCCTTCTATCATACAGCACCGGCGCAATAATACGCATGATGGCGAAACTCCTCAAGCAACCGCTCAAGCTCGCCCTGGTTCAGCTTGCGTCAGGCGCAGACAAAGCTGCCAACCTAGCACGAGCACGCACGAAGGTGCTCGAGGCCGCAGGCAATGGAGCAAACCTCGTCGTACTACCGGAATGCTTCAACTCTCCATACGGCACGAAATACTTCTCCAAATATGCCGAGACGTTGCTGCCCAGCCCACCGACCCTAGAGCAGTCGCCCTCGTTCCACGCGCTGTCGGCAATGGCCAGGGAGAGCAAGACATATCTCGTCGGCGGCAGTATCCCGGAATACGGAGTGGAAGAGAAGAAGTGGTACAACACGAACCTGACGTTCGGACCGGATGGCCAGCTCCTGGCTACCCACCGCAAGGTCCACCTGTTCGACATCGACATCCCAGGCAAGATCACCTTCATCGAGAGCGAGGTGCTGTCTCCCGGCACCCAGGTAACGGTGGTGGACCTGCCCGAGTACGGCAAGATTGGCATTGCTATCTGCTACGATGTCCGTTTCCCAGAGCTCGCCATGGTCGCGGCCAGGAAGGGCGCCTTCCTCTGCTTGTACCCTGGCGCTTTCAACCTGACGACTGGTGCCCGGCATTGGGATCTCCTGGCGAGAGGGAGGGCCGTCGACAACCAGGTTTACATCGGTATGTGCAGCCCAGCAAGGGATATGAGCGCAGACTACAACGCTTGGGGCCACAGTCTGGTTGTCGACCCTGATGCGAACATTATCTCTCAGACGGATGAGAAGGAGAGCATCGTATACGCCGAGCTTAGCAATGATAGGATCGAGGAAGTAAGGAAGAGCATCCCGGTCACTACTCAGAGAAGATTCGACGTCTACCCGGATGTCAGCGCAAGTTAAACCACCTAAGTAGTCTAGATGCATACTAGATTTCAAAGTAATCCATCATTCAGTTGGGTCGCGTAGATTTGCAATAAGGGAGTCGCATTACAAGCCATCTACTGCTGCTCCGGTTGAACGCGACTCCTTCGAAGATCAAAACGCGCTTTCTCCCTGTCAAGATGGCACTCGATTGCCAAAGCCGGCCAGGAACCCTTTTGTTGTTGACTGTCGTCACTCATAACCTCGTTCTGATATTCAACACTGCATCTCATGAGCACTACGATACCTCAACAGCCCTGCATATCTCCATTCCCTTCGCTGCCACCTATACAGAAGTTCCGTGCGAAGGCCCTTCTGCAGCCATATCAATCCTGTCGCATCAGTCGCATGACAACACTCGAACGAGCATTCGCGCTCTATCCCTTCAGTAGCATTCAGTCCTACATTCAATCCTGTAACGAAGCCAACACAACCGACCATCACTATAAATCTTACCCCTTGACGCTGGAATGACGACGTCACTACAGCCTGAAATCGTAGATCAGCACTACTCAGAGTCGTACCATCCAATCCCTCCAAGACTTTCCAGTTTCAAGGACCCTCAATTGGTGGGCTACAGACGTGACCCGGAACTTGAAAAGCTCGCTGCTGCTGCAAAAGCACGAAGGGCGAAAGAGGCGCTCGACCCAGTCTGTCCGCCAGGATCCCGGATCAGAGGCAAGCTGCCTTGGTTGGACGATGATCCCCCACCTAAGCGAAGGATACCTGGCGCATTCGAGTCTCCATCAGAAAGTATCCAGGAGGATGACGAAGCAGAAAATGATCAAGGAAGGGACACGGTCCAAAACTCTACTCACCTGGAGCATGGCCAAGTTAACGTAAACGGTCCCGACCCCAGTTTCCGTGCCGTTGGATCGACACCCTCATTACGGTATATCAAAAGGGACTCCGGCTGGCGGTCTTTATCGGTCGCATCTATGCAGAGCCGGAACCTCAGGCCTCCTTTACCAACAACCACTGTTCCAAGGGTATTTGGGTTGATTGATCGGGAACAACTTCGCGTCTCCGATTCTTCACCATCGAAGAATTCAAGCTTGTCCCCAGCTCCCAGCCTTCCTCCCCTGATGTTCGACGAGTCAGCAATGTCTCGACGAAGAACCCCTATCAGTCTGGAAAAGGCCAGTAGCTTTGATGTCGAAATGCAATCTTTCAGAAGGACTTCCAAATGGCCCGATCAGCATCAACTCAGACACCAAGTCTCCATGACACCAAGGCCATTGACTGTTGCAAAGAAGCCAACGTTCACGTTCGCCACATCCCCACGACCGCACTCGGAATTTGCTGAGACTGCATGCGACGATTCTTCGTCTGATGTCTCCCCAAGCTCAATCAAGAGGCTGAGATCGTCAAAGAGACGCCATGACGATCTTGATCAGACAGTGTCGGAACTTGAGGAGCTCATGAACGATGCCGTTCGGGTTGCCGATGAGGCGGCCTCTCATGGTCGACACTCAGATGCCGCTGTAATCATCAAAGACGCGACTGCCGCGCTCGGCCAATCCAGCAAAGTCTCAGGGCACATGAAGTCAACCTCGCGCTTCACCGGTAGGGAGTTTGGCGAGAGCTCAACCTATCAGAGCTCGAAAGATGTCGACACAGATACATCGCCAAGTTCGGACGACTCGGATGACTACACAGATGGTTCGACAACGAGTTACGAGGGCACAGAACTCACTGCCCCTACAGATTTCGCCGCCAGCGCACAATCAAGTCGACAACCTTTGGCAGCTAACACCAAAAAGCTGAGAGAATCGGAAGGGGGTTTTGAATCTGCTTCCAGTTCTACAGGCGGGTCAATCACACAAACTCCTCCAAGTGCTTATGCTGAGCCAGTGAATGAGGAGCTTGTGAGGAACTTCAGATACTGGCAGCCCGCTCGAGTTTATGTACCATCGACATCAGATGAGGCTGGAACTAGCATGCAACAAGATGCATTTGCGAAATACACTCCTGCAGATACCGATGGCAGTAAGGCTTTTGGGCGACATGCGTCTGAAGATATCCAGGGTGATGCTTCAAAAGAGCCACTGGTGAAGAACTTTTCCTATTGGCAGCCAGCCCGAGTCCAGCCGCCGCAACTGTCGAATCATATAAACACTCAATCTTCACAAAATGATGAGGTTCTGGAACAGCAGCAGAAATTGTATACCACAAGCACCCAGCCTGTCAACGAACCTATGGTGAAGAATTTTGTCTACTAGCAGCCTGAACGCGTTCGAGCACCACTGGTTTCAAACAGCAATGAGACCACCGTTTTGCACAGTCCCAAGTCCTCTGACCTTCAAAATCCCGAGGCCGCCAAAGTCGAATTATTGGACAGATCAAGGGTTAACAACTTCGCGTACTGGCAGCCAGCTCGCGTACGAGCCACGCCGATCTCACCAAGCCACCAAGGGCAACCCAAAGAGCAAATCCGCAATGCTGAACAGCCTGAGGCTTGGATCATCATGGCTGAACCTACAGGACATTCTGTGAAGAATTTTGTATACTGGCAACCGGCTCGTGTTCAAGGGCCACCGGTTGCAGCATTCTCTCAGGAGGCATCGGCCAGTCAAACAACCCTCAAGCATATCTCACAAAAGCCGCCTGGTTTAACAAGTGAGCCATCGAAAGACTCGATCGTTCGTGACTTTGCGTATCGGGAACCTGGTGGACTACAGTTGCAGCCTTCGACCGATCGCATCAGCCACACAAGGTCGAAAGCCCATGTCAGCGACAACAAGTACTCAAGCAGTGCAAATGAGCCAATTGAGCTGCAGGTTCTCACCAAAAAGTCGGCTCAACCGCTGAGACATCTAGAGCCAGTATCACTTCCTCGGACCGCGTCCGAGATTCAACGTCAAAGCGATCCTCGAAAAGCAAAGCCACGAGCCGACCGGCACCGTGTTCAGCACCGTACACCGTATCCTCATATTCAAACAATGAAGCCCTCGCCAGGTCACCATCTGGAGCCTCGGATTTATAACAAGCGTGCGGATGATTCTTCAAGGGAAGATCAACAGCTGATTGGGTTCAATAACAGGTAAGTCACTTGATGCACTTTAATTGCGGTGTCGGAAAGTGTAACTAAACTTACCAACAGCTACCCTCGAGCTCCTGTCGCACAGTCAGGTCTAAGTCCTACTGGCCACAGTCTCAGGCACCCTCGCAGAAATCATATAAGCCTCCGCGAGCATCAAGGTTTCAGTCCTGGTAGAGACCACAGACGCCAGCCCATTGCTCGAGAATGGCGTCCCAGTCGCAAGAGGATCACTGCAACAATTGCCTGTTTCAACACGATCTTCATTGGTTTGATTGTGGGGATTTACGTGAGTTTTGACAGTATAACGACATTGCGTTCGGAAGCTGATGCAGTCTCAGGCTGGTGAGGTTCCAAAGATACAGTACCTACTGGCCGATACATCCCATAAAGTCATTCTAGGGAATGTAGTGTAAGTCCACATCAAATGGCAGCTTCCTTGCTGTGTTGCGCGTTATACTGACAACCGTCCAAGCCTGTACTGTGGCCTGGCACTGACGACACTGCTCTTTTGGCCGCTTCCTTTGCTCCACGGCCGCAAGCCGTACACTCTCATCGCATTTGCACTGATGCTTCCTCTCCAATTTCCGCAGGCTCTTGCAGTTGGCGCATATGAAGGAAAGAATCTTCTCTCCTGTCGAGTGGGACTACTCTTACCTCGGGCCCTCACTGGCGTTGCAATGGGGTTCGCAAACATAAACACTCTTCCAACGCTGTTGGACCTCTTCGGAGCGTCACTTATGTCTGAAAAGCCACACGGCGAGGTTGTGCTCAACAATGACATACGTAGACAAGGAGGTGGGATGGGACTCTGGCTCGGTATCTGGTCCTGGTGCTTCCTCGCCGCTCTCCCTCTCGGCTTCGCCGTCGGTGCTGGCATCATCGCCAGCTTGGACCCAGACTGGGGATTCTATGTGGTGGTAGTACTACTTGCCTTCTTCCTGCTGGTCAACGTCATCAGTCCAGAAACTCGACGAGCACCGTACCGCAAGACTGTTGGCCACTTTTATCCTGACAACAATGAAGAAAAAGTGAAGCGTCGTGTCGTAAGAGGAGAGGTGAAACTGCATATCTCACATGATGGGCCTCGTTGGTGGTGGCAGGAATGCTGGGCTGGTATCGTCCTAGTAAAACGGATGGTGATGCAGCGAGGCTTCTTCGTCCTGATGTGCTACATGGCATGGATGTATGCTCAGTTTGTCCTGTTCTCTCTGGTAAGCAAAAGCCAACTATTCCCAACCATCGTCTCCCCCAGTCGAGATCCCGACCCGACTGACCCGTCCGAAATGCATAGCTGCTCGGCGCACTTCTCTCGCGCGACTTCAATTGGAAAGCCCAATACGTCGGCCTGGCCAACCTCTCGCTCGCCGGCGGCGCCTTGCTCGCCATTCCACTGACGAGGGCCAATGTCTTCAGCCGGTCACGAACGAGGCCGCCACGGACAGACAGCATGACGTTCCAGCGGCGGGTGACGTGGACATCACACCTGGTGCGGCGGTGCGTATCGACACTGGCACTTCCCATGGCAGGTGCCGGCTACACGGGTGCAGCGCCAGGGAAGAGCGTGGCATGGGGATGGCCGGTGGGATTAGCGGCGGTGCTAGGCTTCCTGTCGACGCTGGCGCTGGCGGAGAGCGTCGGGCTTGTGATGGAGACGTTCGACACGAGCGACCTGCAGCCGGGCAGCAACAGTCGGCACCGGTCACAGTCGCTGGCGTCGACCACGCGCCGCCGCCGCACCGCCTACTCGGCCTTCCCGCGGATCGCCGCTGCCCTCTTCTCCACCCACGCCCTCGCCTTCCTGCTTGCCGCAGTCGCTACCGCAGTCTCAGGCCGCGTCAGCCGCGCCCTTGGCGCCCAGCGCGCCACCGCCATTGTCGCCGGCGTCCTCCTCGCCCTCACCCTCCTCCTGCTCTGCATCCTTTGGCGCTACCGCGACGTCCAGGTCATACCCGACTGTTCCCTCACCGGCCACGTCGACGATGACGACAGCCACTCTCCAAAATACGCCCTTACCGCTCCAGCCATGTCCAGTACTGCGGCCGCCTACGACCCCGACTGGAGGCCCGTCGTGATTGGAAACCCGTCGGGCAGGATGCGCAGGATGAACCTACTGGAGTTGGGATCGCTGAGCAGATGGAGCGAGATCCAGAAACTGAACAATCTGATCCGCGGGTGAAGCTCGATGATGTCTTGTTCTTCCTACTACGTATCTTGCCAGAAAGAAGACCTGAGGCTGATGTCACTTTTGTCACGTACCTGCTCACATTCGCTCACCACATTACACCTGTGGAAGTGGGCGTCTCACGCCGTTTGAGAATGGTACAACTTGAAAAGAAAACTTTAACATTTCAGTTCTGACTCCTGATCCCGATGCCCATTATGTAAGTAGGTATCTACATGTGGGGAATGCAGCTTGTAAGATGAAGGGGTATCTCTCGTATTCAATGCTCCAAGCCATGGTCGCATAACCCAGCAGTCCGTGAAGTAAAACCACCCACCCGGTGCTGCACCTCTCAATCATTAGTTTCAATATCGGCAGGTGACAGCTTAACGCCCAGCTATATATGATCAAACAAAAAAAAACATGCATATGGCAGTGAAGCGAGAAGCAGGAGGAAGAGTTCAATCTCCATCTCTTCCTCAACGTCTCTCCCTGGGTCTGTATTCGACACGCTGGGTAGGATTGCTGGTGACGCCGAAGAGGTAAGCCAGCTCCTGGACGCCGAGGCGGGCGATGTTTTGGCCGGCCTTCTCGTCGAGGGCCTCGCTGATGAGAGCACGCTTCTGCTCCTGCAGTTCGATGATGCGGTCTTCGACGGTGCCCGTGGTGAGGACACGGTGGACCTTGACGGGCCGCTGCTGGCCCAGGCGGTGGGCGCGGTCGATGGCCTGCTCCTCTATGTACGGGTTCCAGAAGGGGTCCAGCAGCACGACGTGGTTGGCCATGTTGAGGTTCAGGCCGGCGTTGCCCGCCTTGAGCGACACCAGCATCACGCGCACGTCCTTGTTAGCGTCGCGGAAGTCGTCCACGCGTCGGCGCG
>LSHF01000096.1:0-95169 GCA_001660795.1 Leptoxyphium fumago
TATAATATATTTTAATTAATTTATTAAGGAAGATTTTAATATCTTTAAAGCTATGACTTAACTATATTTTACGTTTATAATATTTATCAGGAGTAGCATATAATATCTTTATATTAGCTATATTATAACTTCTAACCTTTAGAGTTATTATTGATATTAAATCTTTTAGCGCCTATAGCTTATTCTTAATCCTTATTAAGGAGGCTAATATTACCTCCTTATTAGCTTAAGTATACTTATTACGCTCGTACCCGTAACAAGGTCAGCAACACGGCGCAACCCGTGTACGTACCGATCACGTAACGGATCGTAGTATCTATACTAATTACCTAAGTAATTACCCTTATAAGAGTGATCTACGATCATCCTAATTACCTTAATCACCCTACGACTATAGTAATTAACTACGATTATTAAGAACGAGATAACTATATAGATAGGATAGTATTTCCTTAGTAGATAGGAGCCTCGTACTTAACTTATATTATAGATTTAATAGTAATATTTAGTTAACTATCTATATAATTAAAACGTTCTAGTATTTTAAGACTCGTTACACTCCCTATTTATAGTTTAACCTTAATTAGGTAGAACACCTAGGACTATAGGCCTCCGATACAAAGTACCCCAGGTCTGACCCTTAACAATACTTTTATTACTATATATTTATATAAAGCTCNTTTAAACTTTACNTTTCTTTTCTTATAATATTTTCTCTTTATTTATCTCTTCTAATATCTCTTCTACTTTCCTTATTCTTTATTTATATAATATATCTTCTATTATAGTAGTCGCTATTATAGTATTATTATTTAGCTATTTTAGATTCGAAAGGGGATTAATTAAACTTATAGTACTTATAAGTTATACCTTAAGATAGAGCGATTGAAACTTATAATAGCTATCTAATTAATTAAAGAATATATAATATATAGAACATATTATTACTATATAAGTAGTATATAAAAAGATTAATTACTACTCCTTTACTAATATATAGCTATAGTATATATATAGTATATATATTAAGATTATATAACCTTATATACTCCTACTTCCTTAGAAGGGTAATATATACCTTAGGTATAGATATAACCCGTAGCCTTAGCTAGGGTAAGGCGTACTCTATTATAGCTGGGTACTACGCTATATAGACCAAAAGTATAGACAATATCCGCACCTACGGACATTGTAGCTTATTACAAATATATAGTAAGGAAGTATAACCAGCGATTACAATATTAGTAAAGGAGTAGAAATTAGTCTTCTTATATACTATCTATCTAGTAATCAGGTATTCCATATATTATATATTCACTAGCTAGGTAGATAGCTACTACTGCTTACCCTTAGTACTAATCCCATACTTATTATAAGAATAGGATAAATATATAGATAGGATAGCTTTCACTAGAATTAGTAGTAATCATTAGTTTACTATTTATACTAACTAATTTAATTATAGACTTCTATATTACTATTCCTTAATATACTCTCTATACTAGTTTGATAGAATATTAGAATGTTAGGCCATTAACAACATTCCTTTAGCTTAGACATTAGAATGCACTAGAGGACTTTAGAGTAGAACTTACTAGGTTTTACTATCTAGAATCAAATAGTATAGAGGATTAGTATACTAACGAGGTGTATATAGGAGTTTAGTAAGTTGAGAGGTTAAGTCATATTGTCGTATAATTGAAATGTTGTCAGATTTAACCCTTCCATAAATAAATAAACAGATTCGCTGAAATCATAACATAAGTACGGTATGTATCTCCGCCGCTAGTCCACTTTCTGTTTCATTCTGTTTCCTTCGAATTCAAGATATACTCGTACCTGCCAAAAGCAGCTGGAAACCAGAATAAAGGAATCAATCTCTGGACTAGGGCAGCAACTAATAAACTCCCTAGAGCGAAGAGCGGCTTCGGTGCAAACCCTGAGTAGTCTGATCCTTTCCATGCTAGATAGTGTAGCCAAATGACGGCGATGAGGTCGAGCATTTCGTACATTTTGTAGACGCTTTTACGGGTCTCAATCGCCATTGGAGTGTTAGGTATGCCAAGCGCAGTCACAAACGTGATGCCAACCCACAGCATGCCGAAGAACTGCATGAGCGTTGCAAGAGATGTCGTGGCAGGGACATCTTCTGCAAGCATGCAGTCGAGCACTTTGTATGGCAAGAATACAAAGAAGAATACTTCGATGGTGTTGAGAAAGGCCTCGCCAACAAACAGGAAGCGGAGAATGCGACCAGGATGCTGAGGATTGAGCTGGTAAGAGAGGTCTTCGGGATGGATAATTGTAGGCATATTATTCGGTAGCGGTAGGAGTGAGTCGTCGTTAGGCTATGAATGTGTCATTCAAAATACGACATAGATCTTAGGCTAACTGATGAAGCATCCCGTTTTGCGAGCAGAACTGATCGTCGATTTATCTCATGGGCAGCATACCCACACACCGAACACGGAGGTTACCAAGCGCTATCTCGCTTAACCTGATAGCTGAAAATGGTTTGTCATGTAAGACATAAAATACATGAAACTGAATGGAGTGAGTTTGTGCACACATGCAGCGCATGTGTAACAAAGACTATTTAGGCACATGACTAGCTGCATGCAGAAGATCATGCATGTAATGTCACGCCAAAACGAAATAAGTTTCACTTACCCCACACCTTCTGGTGGCATGATCGCTACTATACCTTCACATACACTGTGCGAACGAGCATGCTCGACGGTCTGGCCGAACGCCTCTCCTGTTTAGGGTCATGCTTGATGAGCAGAATCTCAGCTCAGCTCCACTGCTCTCAGCTGAAAATTGCGCATGATTGTACGAAAAGGAGTGACATAGGCAAGCAGTGTGTTTGCCACGGCTGAATTAAGATCTACTCGTGACTATTGTGTCATGTTGACATGCGTATAAATACACAAATACTTCTCGTCAACCTAAGCAGTCTTTTTAAGAGATAACCGGTTCCTAGTAAGCAACGTGAAACTGCGGCTGTCACAATGGCGGCAGAACAGAAATCTACAATTGACATCCTAACGACACTCATACAAGATCCAGAGAATGATGAGCATATCACCGAGCTAAAAAAGCGGGTCGCTACCCAGGACGAGAAGCTAGATAAGGAACTGGATGAAGCTGCCTATAAAACTTTTTCGTCGCAAGCTGGCCATTCACTGGCACAAGAGAGCGAGCGTGAGCTACCGCAAGGCGGTTTGTTGGCGCAGGCGAACACAAAGATTGCAGACCTATGCGGTAAAACACCCTGGGTCAATTGCATTGGCCAGCAGGAATGCTACCCGAGAGAGCTTCGGAAAATTCAGAACTTGGAAGATATCCTCAAAGCAGTAAAAGACGCGCATCAAATGAATACTACACTTCGTGCTATAGGATCAGGACATTCTTTCTCCGATGTTGCACCCGTTTTTAAAGACGGACTTCTTCTAGACCCACACCCGATGCACAAGGTGCTGGACATCAACAAAAGAACGCTTAAGGATCCCGATGGTGCTGAAACACTCTTTGCTGTAGAAAGTGGTATCACAGTCAAGGCCCTTAATGACGTTTTGTGGAAGAACAGCCTAGCATTGGAGAATATGGGCGCCTATGATGGTCAGACCATTGCCGGAGCAATATCAACAGGCACTCACGGAACAGGCATAACTTTGGGTCCAATTGCGAGCAGTGTGCGAGCTGTAGTTCTAGTCTCAGAGTCTGGAACTGTATACCACATCGAACCATCACAAGGCATTTCAGATCCCGAGAAATTCAAGAATCATGTGACAGACCGCGTGCTGAAACAGGATAATGACTGGTTCAACACGGTTCTGGTGGCGATGGGCTCGATTGGAGTCATCTACTCATATATCTTGGAGGTGCGCGAAGCCTACTGGCTCACGGAAGTAAGAGACATGGGCACCTGGGAAATTGAGAAACAGAAGCTGTTGTTTCCAGCGCCCAACAAACTTCCGGATGTGCTCAAGAACAACCGTCACTATGAAGTTGACATCAANCCTTACGACGTTGAGGGGAAGCATTCATGCATCATTCAATATAAGAACTTCGCAAAGGTTAATNAAAAAAGTGGGAGTCGTGGCATAGCAGACTGGTTCGCTGGAATCTTAGCGAGTTGTCCGCTCGCCGAGCATTGGCTCGTAGAAGCATTGAATCTTCTTCCAGTCATCAGTCCTGAGGTCATCAACAAAGCGCTTGGCGCATTGGTGCACGGAGCATACACCGATAAGAGCTACACGATCCTCAACATTGGGCCAGTGGATAATGCAAAAGCAATGGCCATCGAGTTTTCGTACCCTGTTGACGAGTATCTTGTTGGTGCAATTGATGAGCTGCTTGGCATCTTCAAAGACGAAGCCAAGAATCACAACTGGTATCTAGCTGGACCGTTCGCTCTCCGTTTTGTCGCTGCGGCAGACGCCTACTTGGCACCTCAACAGGGTCGCTTAACGTGCATGGTTGAGTTAGACATGTTGGTTGGCATAACGTCAGGTAATGAGCTCCTCCTCGCGATCACACAGAGAGTACAAGCGAGGAATCCAAAAGTGAGAGTGCACTGGGGACTGGATCTTGACACTGTGAACAACAAGAGTGTTGTGGATTTGTACCCGCAATTTTCCAAGTGGCTTAAGGTTTACCAAGAGCTGAATATGGGTGGCACATTCAACAGTCCGTTTACTGAGAGACTCGGGATATCGACATCGAAAGTATGAATCTGATGCACCTTAAGCTAAGGGAAGTTCTGGGGCAGCCCTGGGGTCTGAGCTCTGTTGGTAATATTCTTCATCTGCTATATACAGCACATCTATGCAATGTCTCATCAAAAAAAGGCTGAGAAGGAGTCCTTGTGGAAGGTTAAGACTCCATTGGTCTACAATTCGAAACGTCTTCGGAATCTTTGAAAGGCCTTCGTGATATGTCTTTCTGACTCTCGCAGTGGATCCATCGGTAATGTTGAAGGTGCGTTTAGGGACTGCGCGGACAGCTTGTGTTTTTACAGCCGTATCAATTAACCCGCTTCCGGGGGATTTGGAGTAAGTAGATGGCGTTCATTCCATTGTGGATAGTGAAGAAAACGACAGTAGCCATTGAAGGTAACGTTTGGCTTTGAGAGGATCTCTCATATCTGAGAGTGCGCATTATCTAGGCAATGTCGTTGGCCCTAATATTAGCTACACTCGCAATTTCGTACTACGTGCTGCGGCTTTGGAATCACTTGGGACCAATTCTGCGTTGTTTACGTGAGATACTGAGATGGTCTATAACCATTCAAACTGTAATCCTCACCCATCAACTTTTGTACTGGGTCATCGGCTGCAACTGAAAAACTGTATCTCAGCTTACTGAAAGATATAACAGCACTCATTTTCACTGTAGTAGCGATGCTACCTGATATAATTGGCACAGGTCACTTNGGCTCCCTTTAATGCCGCCGTTCAGCTAGAACTGCTAGGTCTTATTATAGTCATGCTTGCGAAGGCGAACTAACGATTGGGGCTTCACTTTAACCTATGACGGGTTTCCCTCAGAAAAACGTCGTCTGACAGGGGCTGGCAAAAGCAAAGTTGCTACAAGAATGAGATTCTAGGTTCCCGAGATGATTAGCTTGTTAATCGAGATCGTGGGGACAAGCTTTCTCTACAGCCACACTGTGACATAAAGTTAAAGAAAATGGAGGTGAACCGATTCCCAGCTCTCCTCTCACAGGCCGTGTATGTTTATATAGATAGGCTTACAGTAGAGCGATCACGCAAATGGAACTCTTTCTAGTAAGGCCAGTATATAAAGAACTAGGCTCTAATATAGTTAAGTGTAAGTGGAGATTTTCGATAGATTATGGCCGGCTGGTAAGCTTAATATACCTTGAGGCAGGTAAAGATCGTTTGTCCCTTCAATCTTGAAGCTGTGTACAAGAATTTCAGATAAGCATAATGTGACAGAATGATACAATGAATAACCATTTAATGCCTGAGGTATAGATATGTCTCTATGGTCGAACAATATCCTCCATAATGCTGCACTTATAGTCTTTCAAAAAAATTCGATCTGTCGCTCGGGACTGTATAGATTGTATGCCTCGGAAATGAGTAGTCATTCAAGTACACCGAAATCCAGCAGGCGCAAAGGAAAGTAGGCGCAGTCTAAGATGCGGAACAGGAGGAACAGCAACGGAAGCATGACGAGCGAATCGTGATAGCCAGGCTGAAGATGAATTGAACGCCAGCACCAAGAAGAGGAACGACCTAGGCGACAGTCTCTGAAGTTTGATCGAGCGGAGGTGAAAAGTAGAAATATGTCCTGTCCGTCACAAGTCTGCGGTACTTGCGGTCCGGACACAAATTGTGGCCAAGCTGTTCGTAGCACGCCAGCTATTTTTTACAACAGAGTACTTAGCATGATGGCCATCCTCACCCAGACCTCCAAGATCATATCCGCAAGTACTAGCAAAAGCTTCAGTTCGGCCATTGGCGAGAGGGGTAGAATTCAAGATGGAGGATTCAATTCGATCTTATCATGCTAGAGCTTCTCACAATAATCACAACGTGCCGCCGGTGGTTGATGGATAGTCGTTTGCTAGCCTTGTAAAATGTGTTTGTGGCTGATCGTAGTTAATGCCCCGTGGTCACATACACTGCTTACACGGTAATCAGGTGGTCCGCCCCTGATTCATGGAGACTTTCAGTGGCCGGGCGCTCATGAGCTGCATAGTCCTACAGATGACAAGTTAGTGGTTAAGTTAGGTCAATTGAATGCCAATTTGTCTTTGGATGTGAGCAGAGTAGGATTAGGTAGCGTCATTTGAAGTGGCTTTCAATGTAATATAGGCAATTTAGGCCACAATAATGCTCTGTCTGTAGCCTCGAACATCATTCTTGATGTGGAGAGCCTCGATAACTGAGCCTTGAGCCAGGACATCAGCTATAGGTCAGGATGTTTATCACGGCTGATATTGAGAGGCAGCTGTATATTATTTGGCCTTGTGATCGTCCAGCAATACCTCAGCATTGTGTTCGATTGATTTAGTCATGATCTCTTCAAAAGTCTGCCACCCACGCTAGAGGCCGAAAAATATTACAGTTACTAAGAGAGCTTCATTGTCAAAGTTTTGCCTGGCGGGCGTGAATAAATTGAACTGTAAGCATACTCACTTACGAGCAGGTTACGAAACTCGCTGATTCTTGGGAAGCCAGAATCTTATTAGGATGTTGAGTGGACAGAAAACTATCATTTGCGAACACCACTGTCATGATTAGAAGTGGGTGGCTCTTTTTTAGTCTCTGTCCTTCGTTTTCAACGTCTATCAGTCGGTGATACCTAAGTGGAGAGAGGCTCAAACGACGGCGAGGCAATGTGTCTGCTATCACCGATCAGAGGCAGCGATGAACTACCCAAATCTAGGCTTATTGAGCTGGACGACGAAACCGGGGCGAGAGTTTCCTGTAGACGATATGGATACAAGTCAAGTGTGAGAGGAGCAGGCAGAGTAAATCTAGTTTCATGTACAACAACTCTTACCCACTACAGCCTTCGATCTGGCTGACTTGCAAGCCACTACTTCCATAGAAACAGAACAATTCTGCCTGGAGCCGAATGGTTTGTATCATTTGTTATTTACCCGTCATCAAACACCGATTTCCTTTGCCTACTTCTCGGTCAGAAATGACCACACCCTGTGTCTCTTTTGGTTGTTGAGCAGCTTGAGGAGCTATCGGTTTCCTCCAAATGTTCATCACCAGGTGCTGGGGATGTTGGGCTCATATCAAGACCAAGCCCCTCATGTTGAATGCGGCCACAATACTCCAAGAGCTATAGACCGAGTTAGAATCGAATCGCTCCTTGGTCAACTTCCTTATGCGTATTCAACAGGGTGGACGTCACTTAGGCGTGTAAGATTCATTTGCTTACATGAATAACTGTGGCATACCACGAATGATTCATAAGAAGATGATTCTGTCTGATTGAGCACGTTTGTCATGCGATCTACGATTTCGAAAATAGTCGATTTCTCTCTTGATTAGTAAGCGAGACAAGATCACAGATCTGAGGAAACGAATCTCCTTCTGGATACTGATGAAATGAGTATCCTTCTTCCTCCAGGACGCAAGCTCGCTTCTAACGTAACTCGGAAAAGACGACTGGGGTGACGACTTGTGTTCTCACGGTAAGAGAAGGAAATATATCGGGACAAGCTTACCAATTCTACCGCAGAACTTCCACTTATTAGTTTGAGGTGGTATTATCTTTCAGCGACTAGCTTATATCCTTGGCTCCTCACGAAGCTACAAGTACTATAATTTTACCTCAAAGCTCTAGTGCAAGCCCTACTGTAGGCTGACTCGGACCATCAATCCGCATACTTGTGCATCGATCGAGAGAGTAAGCCAGCAGGAACACGTGGTCTCTTCTCTTGGCCACAATGAATGCTAATATGAGGAGAACAGGATACTGTCTCGTATGGACAACCCCATAATTCTTACAGCGGCTTATACCTTGTGAGAAGCAAAGCGCTTGATCGGTATTTATCAACACTGTCCGGTGATGTGCCCGCCTAAGCTCAAAAGTGATGAAATATACCATGACCTGACCCGCTCGGTATTAACGCTATCATGCTAGATGCCCTCTATAATGAGCTAGTGGAGCTTCTGCCTTATGTGACAACAGAGCGGTTCCACCTTAGCTCGAAGCCATGTCGATACAAGTAAGTTTAGTGTCCACATAATGTACCGAAGGTATTGACATGGCGCTGTCTTACCGCTTAACGAGAACTATCATGAGTATTACCTCCAGAAAAAACGTGTTCACTCAGGAGAGGCCGGCTCAAGGGCGAAGCCGTTGAGATTCAACATAAAGATGTAGCATTACGGTTCCGAGCAAATCGCTCTCTAGTCGCTGGCTTACAAGCGGACACATCACATCTGAGTATAGCTTCGAGATCTATAACAGTTCTTGACGTGTCTTGAGCTACCTCTTCTTAGGGCGTAAAACACCGCCCTGAGTCACTCCATGAGTCACCAGTATCTTAGCAAAGGCCTTGTTGAGGCTATTGCGCATCATCGTGCTGCATTAGATACAAGCACTCAACATAGGCGCACCCAGAGCACTGCCGGCCAGGTTTTGTAGCAGTGATTCATAGATATTTTTTTGCCTTTGCACTTTNCACGGTAGTTGATCTTGTTTGCGTAAGCATCAATACTTCTCTATTAATGAAAGGTCCAGTCCTACGTGGGGAAGGAGTTCATCACAGACCTGTCTTCCAGTATCGTGCGAGCTCACAATATAGGCTTAGTACTAATTGCTAGTAATCTCACAGCACAGTCTAAAAGCTGCATAATGCTTTAGTACGAACTCTAAGCGAGGATAAGGTCGAACCATAGCGACTTAGGGCCGGGGGGCCGATGTTATGTGCTCCGTAGCCTAGCCGGGATAGGTCAGGATTGAGAAGACTTACATGCTCTATAGCCAAGATGTCGACAGTTTGCGGATCTTAGCGCATTCTTCAAGCTGGTTTTATTTGGATGAGCTCCGGACATGGTTTCGTAGTGTTGCGGATACATTAAGTATCAAATGACAGTAGAATGACCGAACATGGCATACGACTTTTTCAATTTCTTCTTATTTCCGACTTCCGACTACAACATTCCAGTTTAGCTTCTCTGGTAGCCGCGACAGCTGGCAGCTGATCTCTAAGCTCAATTCAGGGCTCACTGCATACTTGATCTCTTTCCTTTCCAGTGTTTTCGCCAAGTTTTCCCTATAATCGTTTGAAACGTCCTGCATTGAATACGACCGCATGTCCGGGCCAGTTTCTTGCTTACGAGCGTATGAATGTAACTGGTGGAAGTTCGCAAGACTGTTATTCGTGCTCGCGCTTCACCAACCTTAGAACGATTCTCTTTATCGTCCTCTAATTACTGTATATGAATGGCATGAGCGCGATTTATCTATCCAGAAAGGCTGGTATACATGAAATAGACGAAGACGATCTTTTCGTGGCTACACGTCGCGCAGATAGTCGCATACGAGCATGCTTGACACCTAATGGCATGAAGACACAATACGCTGGTGCTACTCAGGCCGGAGGGATATCACGTCTCCTAGGTGGAATGCCAAAGCCTATTGACAAGGACTACGAGCTACAGATGCCATCTAGCAAAGGCGTCTGCTGTATCTACGACCAAATGTACTTCGACACAGTTGCATGGCCACTTAGCATGATGTGTCCCGAAAGATGGACAAGTCAATCTTAGTATAGAGGAAATTGTTGCTCTGTAAAGGGGCGCATAAGAGACGGCTCACATGCTCCAAGAGCCTTTCAATGTCGTGGAAGCTGCCATCCCTGGTAGGACGTTCATTCGGCCTACGAAGGAGAAATTCGCTTTCTAGCACGACAATCATCTAGAGGGAGGTGTGTTCATTGGCGATGATAACCACAAACTGAGTCCATTCGAGTTTGTAGGTGCAAATCTCGCTCTTAAAGATGGGTGGGATTTGGTAAAGCAGATCTGTTATAATGAATCTATAAAAGAATCGATTGTCTCCCATGATCGTACCTGCATTAATCGCTTCCAGCCCGTCTTCAGCTTCTCTCATGAGGGGATAAGCTTTGGTCATTATATTGGAAAGAGATTGGTCTTCTACAGCCATAGTATGGCCGCCCAGAGAGCGTTCAAGCAGGTTCGCTAGGGATCTTTTCTCGATTGCCGGACTAGGATTTTCGGATGTTCTATCTTCATATGATTGACTTCCGTAAAAGGTCGCTTTTCATTTAGAGGATGACCTAACGTGCAGTTGACTCAGGTAGCTGCACATCTCTCAGCAGTAAGGTATAGAAACCGTGAAATATGAAATTACTTCATATGTAATAAATCTAGCTACTGCCCATACGAGGAAGACACGTACCCTTGTCTTTAAGTTTAGCAACTCTATTAATTTGAAAATCACAATTTCGCAGTCGGAATGAAGGAGCTGAATCTCTTAGAGCGGATTGCAGTCTCGGCATTAACCTCTTCTGTGGTCGAAGGATCCTCTTGTCCTAGTGGTCGAATCAGATTCACAGATGCTTTCGGATGGACTTTGGACTGATCTGGTTGGCGCTCAAATGTTTCACGGCCAACTACCTCGGTCGCGGTGTAGAGAGCAGATTCTAGCGCACCTGCAATCCAAGTGTGATGCCTGCTGAGATGCTCGCCGGCGAAATACACATTGCCCTCAGACTTTCTTGCGACATCGTAGAAGCGCGAAAACTGACCAGGAAGGAACATGGCGTCGCCCGTAGCTCCGGTGGCTGCCCATACAATGTCATAAGCACTGATAAACTGCTCAAAGACGTCGATTGTGCTGTCATCAGCAAAATACTTGCCGAGATCATGGAGGCAAATGTTGATGCGCTCGTCATGGGGAATGCTCATCCATCTGGTCGCGTCGTTCATCCAGCAGTACAGTAATAACACCCCACCACCACCAGTACCTATGTCGTTAGAAGGAAATACAATCCAGCGAAAGCGAAGATCAGTCGTACTCTGCCCACCAAAGCAAGGTGTTTTATAAGAGGTTTCCCAGAATCTTGTTTTGAAGTGCAGTCCGATTTTGTACAAAGGCTCGTAATGGATGCTTCGCAAGGATTGCTCCTTAAGAAATGACCACCTTGGCCTGTCCATGATGTTGGTAACCGCACTTGGGGGTATGGCAAGAACGACTTTGTCAAAGTGCCACTCGAGAGACGGACTTGAACGATGTGATGCCGAAAGCTGCACACCGTCGGCCTCCATATCCCGAATGCGACTGATTTTTGTGTTGAGGTGGATATTGTGGGATCCCACCAGTGATGCGGCTGCATCAGTCATACGGGACATACCTCCTTCCACCTTGAAATCGAATATCAGCAATAACTCAGGTTTTATGGGATGTGATCACCTACTGTCACCCACTGTCATNAAGTCGTCAGTCCGCAGCCGTGGAGTTCTTAGAAGGCGAACTTACTTCTTCTGTGTCAAAGTCGAGGTGCTGTATAATGAGGTCGGTGAAGCCCAGGTCGAATTGATTTGACTGAGAACATAACAACTCAACAAACTCAATCACCTCATACGGCCACTTAGCATTTTGGCGTAGGTAGCTTCGAAAAGAGAGGTCATCATTTTGGATCAGCTTTTCGAACCCCAATTCAAAATCTTCACGGAGAAGGGTTAGCCATGGATTAATGACTTCGCCGAGCAGATCCTGGGCAGATCTTCCCCAATATTGCTGTGGTAGGCCCAACTTGGAAGCCCATTTAGGGTCTTCAAGAGCACCCTTTTCGTTCTGAATGAAGGAAAGATTATTTTCGTGCTCCAAGATGTATGGTATCAGTTCCACGTTTTTCTCCGGAGGTGAGTTTCTGTTCAGATAATGTATCCAGTCAAACACTTTCGAGTGTAGCGAGGAACGGGGGATGCGCATAGCCCCAGCCTCGAAAAACACATCCTCGCCCTCAGACTGCAAGGGAAACCTGTATGTAAAGACCCGACCTCCAACACGATCAGCAGCCTCGAATATGGTCACGTTGTGGCCTTCACGCTTTAGCAAGAGCGCAGTGTAAAGGCCGGACACACCAGCACCCACAATTCCAATGTTCATTGCGAGAATTCTTTCTAGAGCAGTCGAGACAGCTAATGACAGCCATATCATTGAGACTGATCTCGCTGCTTTTTTATAGCTTCTTGAGAAAGATAGCTGATGCAGCACGGGTATCTGTGCCAGCAAATGAAACGTCGAGTACTCACAATGCTCACAGTTGACGCAACATAGAAGCAGGTTGAAATATCAGTGACAAACGATATCCACTTTGCTGCAACTCAACGTTGACTTCTATGGTAATTATATCGTAAATGGCACTTCAATATGCTGCTGTCTGCATGTCAATGCAGTGGTCCTGCAAAGCGTCGCAATTGCGGCTGCGTTCAGTCCGAGGACCGAGTATCTGGACAGGGAGTGATTGGACACATGCCGCTTGCAAGGGGGAGCACGCCATAGCGTTCGGAGTGGGTCCAATTTCTCTGACGTAACGGCACTAGCGTTGAGATCTCCACATTGGCGCCCCTGGCTAATACCACCATTGAGTTCCTCCTTCTCCAAGCTTTCTGTTTTGACTGAGTGGCATCAGCGCGATCATAAAGGGTCTGGAGACTGCCCGTACGCAGCCACCAACGCCGCAACCGTTTGGCGTCATTTCAATTCCTCATGCCAATTCGATCAGTCAAGTGGAAAAAAACAGAACCACATCATTTATCGTTTTGCAATTGTCACCGGAGCATTCGAACGCCATGGAAACTGAAGCAACCCTGGAAACGACCGAACGTCAGAAGACTGAGCCCTTTGCTGAGCCTACTACTATTAGACCTGGGACAAACGAAAATGTCACATTTGAGTCACTCACCCTCGACCGAAATGAAGACCCACTCAGCTTCTCCACGGTACGAAAATGGACAGCAACAAGCATTGNCGTTTTGATGACTGCTACGATAGCTTTTTGCTCCTCCATCCACACCGCTGCCATCCAAGACATCGCCGATGATTTTTCCGTGTCGCATACGGTATCCACTTTAGGCGTTACTACTTTCCTATTAGGATTTGGATCTGGCCCACTACTGTTTGCTCCGTTATCCGAAGAATTCGGCCGCAGCCTCATCTATCGAGTGACACTGCTTCTCTTTGTGATCTTCACTATGGCCTGTGCAGTCGCTCCGGATATCCAATCGCTTCTAGTCTTTCGGTTCTTTTGTGGATTCTGGGGTTCTCCCACAGTCACTATTTCTGGTGGGTCGATCAGTGATCTATGGCTGCAAAGTGAACGCTCCGTTCCTCTAGCTCTTTTTACCGCTGCTAGTTTCCTTGGTCCAGTGATAGCTCCAGTTGTTGGAGGTTTTATCTCCCAATATACTTCTTGGCGATGGTATATTCTCTTAGATCTCTAGTGTATGCATCCCCTTGCTGACATAGGTAGGAATTACTGGCTGGTGCTGATTATATCTGGATGCGTTTATGTAGCCATGTTCGCATTTCTTCCAGAAACATACAGCGTGCAGCTCAAGCGCAACAAGGCTCAACGTTTGAACATTCCTTATCAGCGTCCAGCCTTTTCCAAAGTCTACCAAACAACCTTGACCCGGCCGTGGATAATGTTATGGACTGAGCCTATTGTCTTTGCACTTTCCCTCTACATGGCTTTCCTCTTCGGTATTCTGTACCTGGACTTCACTGCTTATCCAATCGTTTTTGAAGATGTAAGGCATTGGTCGAGTGGAATTGCGGGCCTTGCATTTCTAGGTAAGTTTATCAAAACCCGAAAGGTCGACTGTAGCTGACCGGTCGACACAACGACGTAACAGGGATTGGGTTGGGAATGACAGTTGCCACAGCATCTTCTCCATACATCAACAATATCCACGGCAAGTACGTTGTCAAGCTTGGAGGACCACTCCCTGAAGCCAGATTGCCACATTTGATCCTCCTTGCGTGGTTTGTACCAATAGGCTTGTTTTGGTTCGCTTGGACGTGCTCGCCTTCGATATCGTGGGCATCATCTGTGGTTGCAGGCGTGCCTTTCGGAATCGGATTTATCACTCTCTGCTTAGGCATCACATCATACCTCATCGACTGCTATGACGGGTTTGCTGCTAGCGCCCTTGCAGCGAATGCGGTGCTTCGAAGCCTGTTTGGAGCCGGGTTTCCACTCTTCTCAAAACAAATGTATGAGAGACTAGGACCCGCCTGGGCGACTTCTTTACTCGGATTCTTGGCTGCAGCAATGGCTCCTCTCCCGCTCATCTTCTATCTATATGGTCCTTGGTTGAGAAGCAGGTCGAAGTTCCACTTAGCAACCCTACATGCCAATCGAATCTGACCGCACTACGGACGGCCACCACTCAATCAACACTATCCGCATCGCTTTTGATTGCCCTAAGCGAAAAAGAAGTCTTTAGCTCTTAGATTAGCCATCATCAAGATGGATGCTGGAAGCTACACATCTCGTTCCGAGTATGCTCTCGGCTACTGACAATACTGAGTCAAGTACACGGTCGAGATCCTGTGTATGCCAGTATCTTAAGCACCGAATGGCTGTGGCCGCTTGTGGGGCTGTCTTGTCGTCAATCTAATCCTTCTACCTCAATGACTTAGGATCACTTCGTTCTTAAGTGGAACTGAAAATTTATTCTACAAAAAGCATGCTATCTGGTAACGCTCGATCGCCTCAGTAATCCTCCTACAATTTTCTTGTGGTGAAGACTATGATGCTGTAGAAAGGGTTTGGTTGTAGGCCTGACAAACTATTAGTATTGGCATGGCTTGATCAAACATAGATACGACAGGATCTCGGCTGCATGTACAAGACAGGGCGGGCAAGCGGTATGCGGCGTTCGGCTTGCATATTGATTGCCTCTTGGCAGTTTCTTATAGACAGAGATACGATGAGAGTTGGTCCTTTAGAATAGCAGATATTGGGCAATAGAGCGGGAGAATCGCATCATTGGGGTGTCACACGGAATCGCTGCAAGTATCACGAAACATAAACGTCATTTCTGAGAGGGTGTGCTAGCCCGCAGAGGTGAGTAAGTAAGCTAGTGGCCATCAGTCTATGCTCCACTTTTACAGACCGGCAAGACTATGTTTGGCCAGAACAGGCGACTAGGCGACATAGGTCTATATAGGCTGCTCACTGGGCTCAGACAACCTTTCAGGCCTGCGGATTGATGATGTGCGCAACCGTCGAGGGAAGATACAAGGTGTGGGTAGTAGCAGTTGAGCTAGCAAGGTGGTCCCCTGGTAGTGCAAGGTCGATTGAATGTGGTGAATCCTGTAGTTCAAGCAGTCAGTCTGTGACCGAAATCACCAAGCTTGCATACTTCACGGCATGACCAAACAGAACTCGGCGTTTACTTACATTGTTAGCCACAATGGGGGGACTGGAAGCCGTTGCGGGAGCAATGCCGGCCACCTCGATTACAGACAAGCTTTCACCCTCCTCCTCAGCTTGGGCGTGATAGGAGCGCGTGGTTGGGTGTTTGGTGGGTACTTCCTGGGTCGCACTGCTGGTTTGGTCAATGCGCTGACGCTTGCTATTGGGCGGTCCCTCGTTTGCGACCGTGTCCCCTTCAGGCTGACCATGATTTGGGACCTTGTGCGATTTGCGTTGATCTTCATTTGCGACCGTCTGTTCATCGCACTGACCGGCAACTGCTGTTGCTGCATCGGTCGTTGTCTGTGTCCCTGCCGCTGTCGCCTTCTCTTTTGAGCCACTTCCTCCCTCGCTGGACTTGACTCTCTTCCACTCAGCTTCCATCGCAGGTGTAGCGTTTGACTTCGATTCCCATGTGGCTTCGTACGGGCCGACCCAGTCTATTAGGTACTTGTGCTGCACCTCCGCGACGATCTTGCCGAGCCATAATCTGTCAGGGTCACTTTCCGGGAGACGGAAAAGATGGCGCTCGTTGGCTGGCACTGGAACCTTGTTAGTCTACACGCCAAGCAATTACGCCGAGTCGTGCGTGAGGTGTACCGACCGAGCTGGAGTGCGGCCTCGATATCTGGATGTAACTGGCCGGGGAGACGCTTGCCAGCAAAGGACTGCACGGAGGCGGCCGAAGCATGTGATGCGCCGTGAGAAGAAGCCGGGTTTTCTGAAGAGCGAGTGCGTACAGGCTTGCGGATTCTAGCCATTGTAGACGTCGGACAGGTATGCGATGGACATTGGGCGAGCTGCGAGTACGCGCTAGCCGACGTGCGCGCTCTCACAAGGAACTATCAACGTAAGCACAACCGTCAGTAGGGCGCGTTCTCGTGCGACAAGAGCGGCTAGGGGATGGCAGTCAAGAGCGTCGTAGCGTGTACACGATATGCGTGGAACGTGTTGGTGTGTGTATGGTAAACAGCGCCGCAGCTATCTACCTCCGGGCTGGTGTGAGCAAGGAAGCTCGACAATGACGTAGGGGCCTGGATGGCCGAAGGGACGGGAGGGGCCAATTACGCGTACCAAACAGTAAGCATGAGAGCCTTGGCAGAGCAGGGAGCCCGCTCGGTCACGTGTAGCCCTCTCCGTAATGGATCCATTCCACCACAGCAATGAAGCTAAAGATGACGAATTTAGGCACAAAGCATCCCTCAACGCTGACGGCTATAGTGAATCTTGCTTCAACATACTACAATAAAAGCCTGCGAGAGGAAACAGAGTAACTGAGTTCAACGGTTATCAAAATGACGACGAAGATGCTTGGAAAGGAAGATCCTTCCACGTCATGGACTTTCGCAAATATTGCTTCAATCTACCAAGACCAATGCCGGCGGAAAGGCGCAGAGCAATTGGATTTGATAATGAGAGAAGGCAGGGCGAGGGCGGGCAGCGAGGAGCACGCACCAGCAGTCACAGATACATGCAATCTCTTCAAGACAATCTGAATACATGAAACATATAGCGTTCGGTAACGCCGCCTTATAACAAGTGTATCGAGACTGACGCACACATACGGCGTATGTGATAGCCTTCTGCAAGCCTTGATAGTTAACAACGGCGCATCCAATATCAATGGGAACGAGACTCTTCTCGCCCTCACGATCTATCTGCTTGAATTTATCTAGCAATACTAAATTCAAAGCAATCGAAGTTCCTACATACTACAAGAGCAGTTTGACTGTGACTTCGGCTGTCGAACCTTGGAATTCTTCAGACGTGCACTTAGCTGACATTGCAGCCATGGCTGCTAGACTATCATACCCTAGGCTAATGAGCGGCACGATGTAGCCAGGCGCAATGTGGGTTCTGAGGAGCCCTCAACGGCCATCGATCTATCTTTTGTCTTCCCTACTCAATGGCCATATACTTCTAGTAAGAGCACGAACGCTTCCCAAATCAAAGTGCGACGCGGCAGATCTCCCTTAGCAAACGGGCCGTTTGCTTGAAGGAGGTAGAGCCTCGATTCACGAAATCTAAGACCTTCGCAAGGATAAATCACAACCTTACAGGACTGTTAATGTGTAGGGCCAGGAAACCAAATGACGGCACAGACATTGAAGCTTCTATTCTACGTACGAATGCATCTAAGAGTCTGGCTTGAATCACCTACAAGCTGTGTAATCTCTTCTACATCGAGCTGTGGGATCAGTTCAGCTTGTATGCGGCTGTCGTCCGATGTTGATCCTTCACGCCCAGAGCCGAGTATTTCTACATTCTAAAACCAGAAACATCATCTTGATACAACAGCTACTGTTGCAATCGTTTACCCGATTGGAAGACCTCTCGACAGGGAACAATATGGCCAAGTCATATATGTCTCCTGGCCAGCGAGACTTCCTTTTAGCGAGAACTTCGCTGTTCAAATGTCACTGAATCAGCCTCGTCCAGAATGAGCCGCCTTCCAGGTCAAATAGACTACAGTGTGCTAGTAAACTCTACAACCACCTCTATAGTCAGCAGTATATTCGGGACGCCACGGCTCTGGCTTCAGCGGCCGCTCGAGGATCCGAGGCCGAGTAAGTAATGTGTGTTCTTGGGTCTCTACAATTGGCTCGTTTACCCAGCTCTAAAGCACTGGAAGTCTACCTAATTAGTTAGAGTATTAGACTACTCTATGGTCTCAACACCGATAATAGAGAAGAGCTGCTATGGCGTACTACTAGCCCACTGCTAACTTTGAGACAGAATAGTATGTGGTGCTGCTCTCGTATACAGCAGCAGTAGATGTAGAATGTAACAGTTCGATCCCTTTCAATGGTTAATACTACTGCTCATCGCAATTTCCTCAAAATGAGAGACCGTTCGACGATCGAGCAATAGCTCCGATTGCAGACCGTCATTCGACGAGCTGACATCTTGAACGATCGTTAAGGTCCACTTACTTCTTTTCTCGTAGGCCGCTTAGTTCGGTGAATGTACCTTGATACTTTGCACCAGGACTACTACCAGTCTGACAAGCTTGTATGCCGTAAATTGAACAAGAGAGCGGACCGCTTTTGTTCATGAGGTGCTTTCTGCATTCACGACTTATCTGTTCTACATTGGCATATTTTGATACATTGCATCTACCAAGATACCTACTTAATTTGTAGATTGTATCGGGTGTGCCAGTGAACCAGGTATTGAATCTCATTGGCACGGGTATGTCAATCACGTGATAAGCAGAACCTGTCGCCTCGGCCACATCGTCGTGTTAAACTGCACTGATAANGGCAAGATGGCCGAGCGGTCTAAGGCGCCAGCTTAAGGTTATGAGTTCTTCATAATTCGCTGGTCCGAAAGGGCGTGGGTTCAAATCCCACTCTTGTCATCATATCTTTTAGACNTTCTTTTTGTTAGAGCTAGACTAGATAAGAAGGCTATTGTTATATACTATCTGTCGCCTTTCTTTTCGCGGTATAGTGGCGAAGTTAATAGTTGTGAATCTTTTGTCTAGCCTAGTGTATCTTTGCATTCTTGCCTATACATTTTGCTCTCCGAACGCTAATTAGGGTGTGTTTGATAGGTGCAAGACTTTGAACTCTGAAAAACACCCTAGGCCACGGAGGGGATACAATTAGGATCTCACGGTCTTACCCCCTATATCCGAGGGGAACTAAGCCCCCACTAGTCGAGGCACATATAGCCCATTGATAACCATAAACTCAATTATCGTAGCACCAGAATCTTTTTCATGTAACACTATCTTCCACCTACGAAAGAAACGGGTGTGATTTTTAATGAACTTTTCATATAGCCATGGATGGTCAATGCCGTCCCCTTAGAGTAAGGAACTAAAAAGTCTTTTGACGTTCTATACCTTGAATATTTTGTTGTTCTGAACTTAGATAAGTGTACTCCCTCTACTCCTCGGTGTTAGGTATAGTATCTACAGTTTGCTTTAGGAGTATGGTTTGAATTTAAGTGAAAGCACAGTTCTGATTCAGCATCTATCATGAGGTATACAGGTCTGCTTCTTGCTAAAGAGTGTACGATTCCTCCAAAACGACAAGATCAGACCCAGTATCAGATGCAAAGCTTACCAGTAGTGCACAACTACAGACCACGTTAGATAGGCAATCACAACGTGAAAAGCGGGTTCTTGCAGAGGGCCAATCGAACATAGACATAGTACATTTAAAACTGGATCACATTATGAGACATGATTGTTCCCGCTGCTTAGGAAATAAGAGAGTTGATATGGAATATTAGAGCGCTTCTGGCTCACTTCAAGGCAACGATGTAAGCCGGCGCCTAAGACTAGAGGTCGAAATCTGTGTATGGTATGTCCAATAGTACTCACGGGCTTCGCAAAAGCTTCAGCAGAGCCACGCACTCATCGAGCGAAAGAGAGAGAACACCATTCATCCTTGTCATTGCCCATTCTCATCATTCTGATTCACTGGGATAATTACAAGAGCGAGGGTTGGCGATCGCTTGATATTTAGCTTTGGGAAGTAAAGCACCCTGCGGAGGGATGTACTTGCTCAGTACAAACGCTGTAGCTCAGAAACAGGAANGCTTGCGCCATTCCCGAATACAGAAGCGGTCACGACTGGTTTGTCGTTGATGAGAATGTGCGCTATAGCCGAATTGTTTGCACTACACTTGAACAATTCTCTGCTAGTCAACATAAGTCGCGACGAACTCGCTCTTGTTTATATCTCGACTCTATCTTCTCTATCACACATGGTTTCGATTCAACAAGATTGTCCAAAACTGTCGGAAGACTATTGTTTCGGCAGAGCTGGCTCTAATGTGTGGCGCTTATACAAGCCCAAGGCGTAGGAGTTGTGCACTGTTCAAACTCTGGTCTCTATGGTCTGCCTGCGAACTCGAATCTCTGACAATCCTTAAAATCTCTTGCTGGAGACTTGAGGACGTCCTACATAGATCCTGAAAGTCCAGCTGGTAGTCGTCGCCTTCTGGTTTAGATCAATACGTCAGATAGAGATGCACGTGTGATATCAGTCAACTAGCAATCTGTCGAGGACAGCGCCAAATTTGAGAGGATGGTAGCAAGTATAGTAGGGCCACACGGGCTTCCATATGTTCAACACTACTGACTAGAGGTAAGCTATATTATGTTAAGCAGGACAATTATTAGAATCTATTAGGTTCTTACTTGGTATAACTAAGAAGATAAAGAGCACTCTATACACTATGCCTAGAGTAGTCTAGCGGCACTTCCTGTATTCAGTGCGCCGTGAGTCTATTACCTAGAGATCCATAAACAGCAGAACGGGCAATGCTAGATGGCTTTGTGCATTTTGTGCAGTGTCATTTGACGCTGCTTCAGGCGACACCTTATGCATTTGTATTATTCAGCTGTGTCAACGATGCTTTGGCAGTACACCTGATGTTATATGCACATTAATTGTCGGGAGCGGACACGGATAGTTCATACTCTCCGCCCGCTCTCCGTAGCCTTATAAGTCCCCTGGATCGGCTGGACTTGTTGATCTAGATGCAAAGCCAATCCTCCATCAACAACAAAGTATCTATTAGACATTCTTTAGAATCTTCATTTCAGCCGCCTCATTCACCAAGACTTCATTCTTTGCTCTACTCATGTCGACGATCCACAAGAGACATTCGTCATCGCTAAATGAGTCGCACCGCATAGCCGTAATAGGCTCGGGTCCTGTTGGCGTCGCATTAGCAAAACAACTTATAAAAGCAGGTCACTCTGTCAGCATTTCGAATTCTAGAGGGCCAGACACCCTCAAACAACAAGAGCTAGAAACAGGAGCCAGGCCGATGGGAACTGAAGATGCTGTTGTAGAAGCCTACATCGTTATTTTGGCTACTCCTGTTGCTAGCCTTGCAACTCTTTGCCGGGTTCTGGAGACCCGATTACGGCAGGGCACGATCTTGATCGATGCTTGTAATTATTACCCTTCTCGTGATGGCCAGATCGAGGCGTTGGATAACGGTATATCGGACAGTGCTTGGGCAGCTCAAAACTTTCCTGTGCCAGTGATCAAGGCCTTCAACAACATCATTGCGGCCAACATCATTACTAGCGGGAAGGTCAAGGGTTCCGACGAGCGAGTTGCTCTCCCTGTTTCTGGAGACGATAAAAGCTCCCTAGCAGCTGTTATGGCACTGGTTGAAGAAGTCGGTTTTGACGCATACGATGCCGGCCCACTTGCCGATTCATGGCGATACCAACCTGGACAGCCAGCGTATTGTACCGAGCCGACTCTGAAGCAGTTGCCCAGCCTACTAGCTAGAGCAGACCGTCAGCAGGGTCCTATCAATCGGGACAAAGCACGAGCAATTTTCGAGAAGCTTCCGGAAAATTACTCTCCTGAGATTCTATTGCGTGTCTCCAGATTGTCTGTTGGTCTGGACAGATGGAGCATTCGTAGCTGGGTTTCAGCTTTAGCGTTTGTGTTGACTCTGATGAAGGGGACAGTCAAGGCAGCTCTATAGGTAGTTTGTTGGCGTACTGCCTGTTCGGGATCGTGGATGTCGCTATTGGCACCCATTACGCTAAAGGCGCGCAATGAGCGAGAACAATTTTTTCAACGGTGATTGAATTGAGTCATAGCCAATGCGTGACCCAAACCCTCCTCCAATCTGCTCTTTTGTCGGAATGACGACTATGTGGAGCAAGGTGGTGCTGATGGCCTAGGCATGTGTAACGTCGTATAGGGCATCGCGCAGAGCAGCATCGGTAGGAATGGGTGGAACTAAATCGTAGCTACATGGGCCACTGAGTAAATTACGCACTGACATGACATTAGGACGTCGAAACTTGAACTTGAAGACCGCTGGCACCTTCAATAACGACCTCGTACTAATTGAGTGTCTTGGTTCCAAGCTAGTATTAAAGCTCAGCGAAAATCTTTATACCAATAAGACCGAGCAGCCTCCCGTCGCCCAGAGAACACAATGCCGACCCAGGACCTCTCAGTAGAGACATTCAGGTTGCGGTTACAACAAGTAAGTTGCTCTCGCTGTCGGCGTAGATTCAGCACTACGCCTCTGACTGGTATCGAGTACCCGTTGTATAGTTCACCATAACCACCGTTGTTTCCAACTATCTAATATCAGAGGTCTTGGGTTATGAAATGACCGAGGCCTTTACTCGATCCGGTGGGCTGGACGAAGTGACCGATAATGCGTTGGCTCTCTATACAGGACCTGTGGGCAGAGACCTGCGGATTACTAAATATCGTGTTGAGAGTCTGAAAGCCAGGTACCTGTACCCATGAGCACCACACGAGCCAAGCAAATCCGCCTAGTTCATCGAAGATCTCAAACTGATCTGCATCTAGTTTGTCTTCGAGTCTGGCAGCAGATATGACTACGACATAGCACTGAACACGCGTTGTGACAACGTCATACAAAGTTTCGACTTCTCAGTGGCCTTAACAGACCCCTAACTACGAACTCAAAGGGTTTAGGAGGACTCGATACCCCATATGCACATTCCCGTTCGTTGAGGACCGGCAGTGTCCACTTGAATCGGCCGCTCAGTGGGGAAGTATCCCGCTGGTCTACTTGCTCCTCAGCGATGGTGCCAATCTGAATCTGTGAAATCGAAACTGTGTGCATCCGTTGAGCAGAGCTGCAAGACAAGGCTAGGACCAGTGCAAAGACAAGCTATTGCGTGCGTGTGGTGACGTTGCGTTGCTTAAACCTTGATATTGAATCAGCTTTTAATTGCCGTTGTTTCACAGAACCTAGGTAGCATGTAGACATGTAGTGGGTAGTCGTGCTAACGTATGTCAAGAATAGTGGCCCTCAACTACATGAGCAATTTGGGTGCAGAGGTTCCTCATTCTCTTGAGCCTGCACTGTAGTCTGCAGTTGGATTCGCAATGGCGACCGTCCGTTACTTCACCTTAATCAAAATAGTTGTTTTGTAGATTGAGTATCTATTGTATAGATATAGCCTTGTAGAAATTCATAAGCATAAACCTTCGTCTATGTTTACGTCACTTCCCCTCAAACGAATCCAGGCCATTGTATGCTTCAACACTCACTAGTCAGTTGTTCTTGTAAACGATGTTGAGCAGAGCCAAGANGCTACGCCTGTAAGTGGAGAACTTCCCATTCGCAGTTTGAAGCCAAGGCAATAAGTCTTTGGGAGCGATGCTAGAGATTCGAAGATCAAGTATACTGCAATAGAGCGGCAAAAGCTGCTTCATGTAGTAATGTGCTGTCTGTTAGCACAAATTTTAGGGTAGCCTCTTTATTCCGACACTATAACAATAGATATAGACGCCTCTACATCGGTCAGTATATGACCTTGGATGGTTGACCAATTAGACAGTCAGAGGTTGTTTACCCTTGGCGGTTTATTTTGCTAAGTTTCGGCGTTTACATTGACGAGGCGCATATGTCCCCATGTCCAACTACCCGATAGGCTCACCCTAACCCCATTACCTCTATTAACTACATTATGACCGGGAGCTTGGATCACCCAATCCCGGATGAAAGGAATTTGGTAGAGTTTTCACTTGTATATAGCACTGCCAAATTGCTCGTTAGATATATTCTCGGGCTATAGGGCTTGGTTGTTGGGCATTGGCTGTATCTGCCATGTCGATTTTACCACTGAATCTCCTCTATGACTACCCCAAGGGTGTATAAAAGCTGAAAAGCCGATCAAAGCTCTGAGCGAAAGAATAGCTCAGGCTTACCCATCATTACTACCATCCGCGGTGAGAAGATGAGCTGCATGACATAAGCAATGAGGTCTTTGCTGATACACCCCAGACTTAATTATACAAGAGCAATATGAGCTCATATTCAGAATGCTTGTACGCTCCCTTCATTACAGTTCGGCTGAAAACCCCTACGTTAATCTGCCGATGCTCACATGGACTTCATGCGAAGCCAATTTCTGATATATTGCTCATCACTCGCTGACTATGATTCAGCGCCAATGATGAACCTGGTATCCGCTGGGAACATGTATAGGGACGCTTTCGAGCTTGATCTGATGCAGCGGTCTCGTATATTAGATTATGGGAGTATGGAAAGACCTGAATGTCTTCCGACCAGACTTCAATCTGACTGCTGCTGTTCATATGATCATACGCATGAAGCTGGAAAGCCAAAGTTCTGTATCCCCAATCCTTGAGTCGTTACGCATCTTGCTAGCATATATCATACTGACATTAAAGCGTGAGGGTGAACCACTTAAACCAATAGGCATTGGAAAGAGAAAAATGGTATTGTTGAGCCGCTGCAGTATCTAATCTTCTCGTCCTCGTCGCAATATTACATTATGACCTGGTTGGGTGCGGGTTGCTGTGGTTTGCAAGGCACCATTACCTTACATGATCACCTTATACTCTTACTCGTAATGCATCGAACGGGCCTCTTTACAAATACACCATACGCAATTTCCCTCTATCATCGATTTGGCCTCGGTAGCACTATGATCATCTCAGAACTGGGATTTATGGTCTTTTTTCAGTCAGGATTAAAGAGTCAAAAAAGGAAGACATATTCCTACTAAGATGCGGAATGTACAATATAGGCTTATCATATTATTGGGGGTTTCGTTTCCACTTCAGAATCTTCTGTTCCTCGCACATCGATGCTGCCAATGAACAAGAGTTGGTTTGCTGGGAAGTATAGAAGTTGTTTGCAGGATCATTAACTATAGATTAACGAGACGTTTCAAGAGTTCATCAGTCCCGTTGTATTTGAAGCCATCTGGACCTTTCACTATATCGTTTTTCAAAGATATCGCTTGATGCGAGCCTGATATACTGATGGGTAAGACTCGGTATTCATTGCTAGACCATTGGAGACAATCCTTCTAAGAAAGAGGTGGACAGACGTAAAAGCTTTAGAGCTATGTTCAGATGCACCATTGGGAAGTAGATAGTGCATAGCCTTAATCGTGTAGCCGTTGGAAGTAGATCTTTCACATATCCCCAATCTCTAACAGTAGCGAGGGCCAGGGGAAATCTGGTTTGTCTGCATCGTTGAAGACAGTAATGGACTTGATCTCTTTCCTGCCCAGCTCATCGGCATGCTGTATGAGCATGAATACCACACCAGAGGCATTAGGCGTGCCGAGCAATGCCTTAAATTGTTTAGACTTCTTCTTGAATTTTTTCCCAGGCCATCTCTTAGGGGTTTCGCTTCCCAATCCGAGAAAGGAAGATTTTTTCACGGCAGACCTCATGACCGTAGCCGAGAGCGGGTTGATTACATGTCGTTGGAGAACCCACTTCAACCCACGCATACATGCAACATGGCTTTCGCTCATGTCTGGCAGAGGAACACCATTATGGTCATAGCCGCGACAGGCTTCTTTCCACGAGATGAAGGCAACGTCAGACCATCTGCTGAGCCTCGTCACTGTATCCAACCTAGGACTCCACTGCTGCTGTCCAAGTCTCTCGGCTTGGACAATCGGCGACAGACTGTCTGCCGCCGTGATTAGCTTACTGTCCCTATATAGTCCTAGCTCGTAGTATCCACCAGTTCGCCTGTATGTAACGCCGTCAACGGTGACTCCCAAGCTGTGTGACCAACGGACCTTCCATGCTGGTTCTATCGCTCCCTGGGCGTCCTTAACCAACGGGGGACTGTATTCTGTGCTGAAATGGAATGGAAACTCGTTTTTTTTAGGGTCCAGCCCCACTCCTGCATTTGAGACCATTGATTTGCAAACCCGTTCCTATTAGCTTCGGGTACTAAGGTCCGATTGCATAGCCATGAAAAATACAGTAAGCCTTTGACTAAACACTGGTCATACTCCGGGTGCTTAGCCCTGGCACTTGGTCCTCGAGGGTGAATCTCATCTCCACGGAGTGTCTTGAAGGAATCTGAGGTTGATAGCTGGCTTTCAGTACTATTAGCTAGTAGGCCCAAATCCGATCGGCCTTTAACTTGTTGAGTGTAGTGGGCCTCGTTATGTCCAGGGACTCGATCTCGCACTCTCGAGCTCCAGCTCGGTACGATGGCATATGGTGAGAGTAGTAGGGCTGCTAGTAGAGAGACGATAGTGAATGCCGCAAGAAGCCGCTGCACTAGGTTGTGCGGCTCCGATATCATCGTGACGAAGCTACGTTAAGTTGGAATTTGAGTGTAACAGATTCAAATAAGGTAACAAAATTCTCTCATATTGTATATACGTGCTGGCGTGCGTCGCATACAACAAAGATCGCCACACGTAGCACAGACGCGGAAAGGTACCAGGACAGAGCCCGAACACCAGATACACCGTGTCTGTCAGCTATTTATACCTAAGGCATAGCGTGAGAGAAGGGAGTACAAACAAGGCGGAGTCATCCACGTCGCCTCGACGGGAACAAGGTACTAAGAAGAGTGTTTCAAGTATTCCCATGGACCGACTCCCTGATTACCAGCACCGTATGTTTTGTCCAGAACTGTCGTTTCATCGCTTCAACAAAGGGGAAGCGACGCCAGGGCAGGCCGCTTTTCAAAGACATGCGTCCAAAATACGCAAGGCTTAGCATGGCCATACACGGTCCCATATATCCTTGAAAGGCATGTGTTCCGAGTAGATGTTGTCGAGTCAAGCATCATGCTGACGTAAGTAAGAGTCAACATCTTGGTCGAGCGCAGGTGCCCCTGCGCCTCTACGATTGACCCAACCCTCGGCCGATTCTCTAGTATGGTCGGGTAGAGGTCCTATAACACAGCGGGGTTACAGTTGCACCTGAAACATTGAGTCTATAAGCGGCAGTGGTTTCTCAGAACTCGACACATGATAGATTTCAGGCGGTCTGGTACGATGGAGAATACGCATGCATGCTGGTTTGGCTGTGGGATGGAAGACAGACAAATTGGATTAGATAAGTAAGATCCGATAACATCTCCAGCACAGATGGTAAAGTTAGTCTGGTCCTACAATCTCTACAGCATGCTACTGGATCGTCTTTGGCAAGGATGCTGTCTCATCAAAGAATTTCATTTCTCAGCGAATTGTAGAGAGTAGCATTCAGCTCAGGTTAAACATTAAACAAACCATCTTGTCTGCCATATAGTGGTCGAAGAGCCTCAGATTTGAGACAGAGTTGCGCTGGCCTCTTCAGTGTCCGTGCAATGCAACATACCTAAGTCAAGCGTTGACATCGTGAAGATGCGAGAAATTTAGAACATAGCAATATTGATAGATAGTAATTGAGTTTATCACGCATGCTACTATTGTCAGTTGCAGCATTAGGACCACTAGCTAAGGATATCGCAGAGTTGCCCTCCCACAATCGCCATTTGGAGGGACATGACGCTTTGAACAGCTGCTAGAAGCAAATTAGCGACGTCCTTTTTCCATCCACAATCCTATGCAGAGTGTCTCCGGTTTATAGCAACTCATTACGCTGGTCGTTGCGACTCTCCCGATCAGTGTGGCTGCTATCGGTCAGCTTGGAGTGCTTGTCTCTTAGATTAGTACCAAAAGCCGTTCACGAACCGTGTCCAAATGGCCGTAAATTGATCGCGTCAATCCTGGTACCCAAGTAGGGTCATTTTGGGGCTATCATCAAGCTGTTCGATCAGTTTCATACATATGGTACACACGAGTCCCACAATCGAAACAACACTCACAGCTTGCAGAGATTCTGGTATACTTTCTAACACTAGCTCTGCAAGAGTTGATGTTAGGGCTAGGAGCTGGAAAACCTCGGCGGCCTCCATTCTCAATTTTTTCAATCCGATTTTATTCGCAGCTCTTGTTTTCAGCAACACTCAACGCCTTGAGTATGCTACTCTGGAGGTGCTCAAGCTTGCTGTCGACCCGAACTAAAGTTTGAACGAGGTCAAGAAGGGACGGTTACAAACGCGGCAGTCAGTAGTCTAAGTGTCCAAGCCACGCTGCATATCAGATTCTTGAAGGGTCAGGTTGTACCATGGTGGATACTGTACTACTCGCGAGACGCGGAATGCAAATCTTATTTTCACTGATTGTGTTAAGCACTGCTATGTCATGTCATGCTCGTCTACAAAAAGGGATGATTGCGCTCTCTTGGGGACTAGGGAAGTTTTACAAGCTCCCACTCATCACGTACTTTGTTGCCATTACTATATCCACTAACAGGACCGGTAAGGTTAGAGTAGCATTGAAGACGAGGCACTAGAAGACCAAAAAGCAAAAACATACAACAGGCGGGATTCGCACCTGGTCACCCACGGTACTACTAGTCGCCCCCTACGTTGCTTAAGTTCAGGGGAGCGGACGGGACCCTCTGTTCTCAACGTGGTATGGTCGTATGTGCTCTGTAACCTTAATTTAGAGATCATGAAGTTATGTGATTTAACGCGCGCTGATCCTGCCCGCGACGGCTTCGAGCTTGGTCCCTTTGTGCCTTATTACTAAAGCTTAGATAGTTTCGAAAGCCTTGTCGACTAAGAGTACGTGGGAGCTTAGACTATCATATCAGAGCATGGTAAGCATGCCATCCTAAGTAGAGCAGATAGACGATCCTTTATCAAGCACACGACCGTTGGCGTAGTGAAGTCTACGCAAACACGAGATGTGGATAACAGTATGTGGCTCTTGGTCAAAGTGCAGGACATCTAGGGAGCGGGTCAGCTAAGGGATCCGGGAGTTTTACGCTTTGTTTGGCTGCTTAACTACATTGATGAAACTCCATGAGCCTGATCAATGGACACATATGTCCTTCCTGGCTAGAACCTGGGCGCTTGAATCGGCCAATGGCAACATCAGATTTTCATTGCTCTACGACACAGGATTTCTGCAGCTGGTAATAGTAATCTCTTAGCCGGTTGAGATAAGTGTGTGAATGATTTTTCTGGGGGACAGAGGCTCGAGAGCAGGATGGATTGAAACATCAAACCTAAAAGTCAACACACCTAAGAAGTAGTCGGTTGGTAAAATGTGTCGACTCGAAATAATATCTATACTAGAGCTCCACTGCACACCATACATTGATACCGGTTTCACCTCCAGACCTAACGATATGGATCTGGTACCAGCGTGAAGAGCAGCAAATTTGACTACAATATAACGAAGCATCTCTCCCTTGGCGCAGTTGACGACCTGCAACCGCGCATGAAAAACATGCCATGCTTCTGGTATATGAAAGATCATAGGTCCTCTCTCTTGTGCCTCATAGGGTATATCTTTTGCAGAACTTCGAGCAATCCTAGAGACAGTGAAACCAAGTTTCTAGACACCGTTGCGCTACACGGACCGAGCGTCTTTAACAACGCCACCGAAAGATTCACAGACGTTGATTACATAGCGTGCTTCGACTAACTGCAACGTGGAAGCAATTTTGGCAATACGTCTGCTTCGGTACTGTGAACTAGCCACACGAAAGCCACAAGTCTGAAAACTAGCAAAAGAGCGTTGATTTCTTTAGTAGACATATTGACTAACCTACCAGAGAGGTGACTCGTTTGGCTTGCGAATCCCATAGAGCACAGATTTCGACCTCAGCCTTCGAAGCCTACGTCAGTAAAGCTACAAGATGGCGCACGATCGTAGACAGGCTGGAGTCATAAGTCTCGTAGCGTACGGCGCCGCATATAGAAAGCGCTCAGGCCTTACTTGCCACAAATATGAGCGCAATTGAGGACTTGTGAGCTTAGTTGGGATTCTAATGTAATTTGCAGCGCCCGGCGGCAGACTTAGCCCTGTGTTCTAAGCCAGAAGAAGATGGGGTTTGATGCAGATTTGGCGTGAAAGGGGAGGAAAGGGTCCGCATATGCATTCTCAAACGAAAAGAAGGGCTGGGTATGTTCACGTATGTTGTTCCATTCATGTTGAGAGTAGAAGGCGGTATCGACATTTAAAGCAAAGATGGTAACCGTCCACATTGCTGGAGCTTCCAGACGTGAGTGTAGAGCGCTGTATGACAGACGATACACTAAATGATAGCGTTGCATCCAGGTCCATGGCATAGAAGCATTCTATTACTGGTAAGCCTGTAGTACTCACTCAGTTATCATGTCATTACGTGTGATCGACTCACATCATCATCTAATCACGAGTGTGCTAGGGCATTACATCTGTGACGTTGACGGGGAACTCACCTTAACGGCTGTAAAGCCCAGGCTCTGCGGTTGAGCCAAGATAAAATGAAGTAGGGCTTGCTTCCTCAATGGCCAAAGCTTGCATACCTTCCGCAGCATTCATTGCGACGAGGGTCATTTTCACCATCAACAAGTCCTTCTTTCGAAGGTAAAGTCTGAGCCGGTCAAGGTTCAGGAACAACGTCGATGAACGAAAGAGGTAAGCAAGCTGGAAGGGGCTCAAGGGAATGCTTAGGGATGGGTATGAAAAGCCTTCTGCTAATCATGCCGTTCATATACGTCGTCCAACGATTGCCACTGCCGTGACTCATTACTCGGGTTATCCGAATGCCCACCCACCTGTATCCAAAAGTCAACGCTCATATGTTTTAGGTGCGTACCACCTCACACGGATCCAAAGGCCCCTCGGTGCTTCTTCCCGTATTTGATCGATGGGTTTTTCTTAGACTTGAACTCAAACGACTTTTGACTCTCAATTGAAGCTGTGACTTTACTAGGAGCATTTGCAACTTTGCCGGGTGTGCGTATCGGGTCAGGCGATGTAGGTTTAGTAGTGGGCTCTCTTAACGTGGAGGTTGAGGGAGGTGTTGGACGAGTAGTTGACGGATCGGTGACTTTGTTGGCACCTTCGATAGGCGAAGCAGCTGAAGTGGGGCGACGAGGTGTCAACATCGGTGGCGCACTCGTAGCACGAACACCGCCTGAGATAAGACGCTTTGTTGTTGGTACACGCTCTGTCTCTAGGTCTTCATGTCTGGGGGGGTTCAGTGACGGCGGTTCGACGGTGGGTGTAGCGGTCGGCAGTTCTGAAGCGACAATGCTGGAATCCCGAGCCTACTAAAGGTCAGTAGGCGCTGATAATACATTAGCGACACGAGCATTACCTCAGTGACGGGCAGATGCACAACATCTCCTGCCTCAGTCGAGGGCACATAATCGCGATGTACACCCTTTCGACGTTTTGTGGGTCTTGTGCTTAAGCCATCCGGAGCACTAGTATGTTGGGTCTTGGAGCTAGGCGATTCAGATGACGCTGTTAAAGCAGATCTTTTGTTTGAAGACTGCTGACGGCGGCGAGTCGCCTTGGTTTCCTCCCAGGATCGTCGCAGTGCCGCATTGACATAGCTCTTAGGCTCCCAAGTCAAGGGCCAGGGCTTCCGACGCTTGTCAAGGCCGGCCCACTTGATCTTGTACCGTCGCTCATCTTCCTCAACGATGGCTTCAGCCTTCCAGAGCTTGTTATTGCTGGGCATTGCGGATCAGAAGCTTGTGAACGTCGAGCGTGCGACAACCGCGACGAGCATGCGACAGCGTCGATGAGAGACTGACGCAAGTGTGGGGTTCGCTGTCTCTATTTCTCTACTCGAGTCGCGTCACGTCCAGAGCGCGTACCAGTCTGTATCTGGCTAGTGGGTCCTGCTTGCGTCCCGCGTATCTTGCCGTCGGATCTCCCCGTATATTGCCGTCCTGCGGCAACGGACGTGGGGCGAACCGAGCCTTATAGCAGGGCCCACCCTGCCCTGCTACGTAGCTGGCTATGCTTCCTGCTAGGAGCTCGCTGTAATCATCTCACACAACCTTACATTGCCCAATACTGAGCGGCGGTTCATCATACACGTGTATAGTCGTAGGCCTACCGGGCAGTCCTTTTGTTCTAGTTGCACCATGCCACCGTAAGTTGCCCGTCTCTTGGATGACAGGACCAGAGCAGGAACACGTCTTGATTAGTAGTCGTGATAAGTGCCTATATATACAATCTCAATCGGGAATAGATGGGTTTTTTATGAAGAGTTTGTGTGAAACAGGCTCTTGGCTGTGATATGCTGCTATTGCAACCCTCATCTTGAAGAGAAATTTACATCAAGTGGGGCTGAAGGCTAGACAAGCTGGGCTATACCTTGTGGTTCTCTCTGTGTTCATAACATGATAGTTACTAAGTACTTGTGCCATAAGCCTGAGCCTCATTTGTTAGTAACGGCGTGCAACACCAACACTAAGAATAGATACTGTCCTCTTGATCTGTCTGGAATTCTTAGAGGCCTTTCGGCACACGAAGAGGACTCTAGATATCATGATTGAGTTTGTATTCATAGGTTGAGTTGCTCCTGATGATGTCATGCTTTGTTTTTCCGATTACAACGTTAATAGATTACTCCTATGTCAATTCTTTACTAGCGACATCTGTCTACTTTTGCCTCCCATATGATCCCCTTCACTCAGATCTCAAGCGGTCCGGTAAGTCAAATGGGGTGCTCTCTTTTACTTCTGCGCCCATTATTTTGCTTTTTGGCGAGTGGTCCAATATGAGGATCAACTCAATAGAGATGTGCCTAGTACCACCTTGAGCCCTTTCAAGTCTCAATTCTTAAATGCTATCGTAGCCATATGAAGACACGTGGGCCGCCTTATCCTGATTCTCGTTCTGAAGAGCAGCACATTGCATGAAAATCCGCATGTCTGGATTAGAAGTGGGAGCCTAATTCAACTTCACTTCAGCCTAATAGGACGGCTTGTGCGTGTGACACATCTGCACATGCCTAATTTGGGCGCGACCATTTTATTAAACACCTCGTACCCCATCTGCCTCTTTTTGGACTGAAGAAGACGAGTGATCTGTACAACTGTGCGGGCTGTTGATGTATTTACTGCGGTTCGAATGTTGATAGGGTCATATCCAGTCAGAAGCTATGGGAAGCAGGAGGATCAATTTGAAATGCTAGACCAAGTGAGTGTATCTCTTCCAATGGGCTACAATACTCCAGCTGCTTCTCACGTACCGTACTAAGATTACCTATCGTCTAGCATGGTGTCACTTTTAAGCTTTTGTGACCCGCACTCCCCCGATAAGTCTACATCGGAGGTCAGGCTAGGGAAATGCTTCCTCTTGGTAATCAACTCTGCGCAGGTGGGGATATGAATCTGACAAATGCATGAAGCATGTACACTTGCCCACGGGGTTAAGACGTTGTATGGAAGCCTAGGATTTCTTGGTGTACAGTATGTCACGCCTTCAGCCTTGCCGGACGCATCATTTCTAGTGATTATGTAATCTATGGCTGCAGNCGATATTTGTCTACGGATGGGTCGACTTTGTGGTCTCCTAGGGAACGGGGTTTTACACATAGGCCATGAAAACCCAGGTTTCCCAATAGATCAACTATATGCTTAGTCACTGGTATCGGATCGTTGTGCTGTGAAGATTCAAGCGCACCTTTTGCTCAAGGCATTTTACCGATTTGTAAGCACGCGCACCAGCAAGAGCAAGAGAATCACATATGCTACGCCCGAATAATCTACAATGACGATATGTGGCCGCATTGATCCTTGAAGGATCGAGCCAGTACTCTATTGAGTCTTGGGTTGAACCTTGACCTTAGGGTGGGTCACTGTCTGTATGATTGAGAATCAAATGCTAGTATTGTCTATCGTAAGCCATTGTAAACGTTGACAGCAGCACAAATGCATTTGTCAGGAGCAGACATCTACAGTAGNAAGTATATATATCTCGGGCTATATCTAATCATGGTTCCTTCCGATACATACATCTATCACAAAGACAGCAATCCAATCCCAAGATTACAGAAAGACACCAGGTCCAAGATTTACAAATCATGGCCGACACAACAGCGCTCCCAAANGGCTCTCTTATCCTGGTCACAGGCGTCTCAGGATTCATCGGTGCGCATGTCGCTAATGAAGCTTTGAAATTGGGATACAAAGTGCGAGGTACTTCCAGATCTCAGGAGAAGGCGGAGCAGAGCGTGAGTGCACTGAAGCACAACGCGAATTACTCTACCGCCATAGTCCCGGACTTTACAGATGAGAAGGTTGTTGATAGCGCCCTCGAGGGCTGTGATGCAGTCATTCACCTGGCCTCTGATACATCATTCGGGGTCGACCCAAATGTGGTTATAAATGGGACAGTCACCGGTGTCCTCGCCATCTTGCGATCAGCTGCGAAGTCATCAAAAGTTAAGCGATTCGTCTTGACATCCTCAGCGGTAGCTGCCTTATCCCCCTCACCCGGACAGGTTGTCAAATTCACAGAAGATACTTGGAATGAAGATGTGGCAGGTCCAGCCTGGGCGCCACCCCCATACACTGGTGAACGAGCCTTTTTTGTTTATGCGGCGTCGAAGGTTGCACAAGAGAAGGCGTTCTGGGACTTTATCCGAGAGCAGAAGCCAAGCTTCGTTGCGAACACTGTCCTCCCTAACTTTAATATTGGTTCCATTTTGACAAACGGAGGACCAACGGGAGACAGCGTGGCCACTCTCTTCAATGGAGACATACCTCCCTTCCCTTCTTGTTCGTAAAACCCCACGCAACTGACCAAGACATATTGAACGCTAATACTTATCACAGTGTATCACGTGGATGTTATCGACACTGCACGTATTCATGTGATTGCTGCAGTTCTCGACAGCTCCGTTGAAAACAAGCGTGTGTTTGCTTTCAACAAGGCTTTTAGCTGGGCCGAAGTTATTGATTTACTTCGCAAGATACGTCCAAGTCATCAAGGCTTTCCAGAATCGCCGAAGAGCGAAGGCAATGATGAGATCCTTGTTGCGGATACTCTGGCCACTGATCTCCTGGGGAAGTGGTTTGGTCAAGAAGGATATAAGTCTGTCGAACAGAGTCTTGAGGAAGCGCTTCAGAGCTTGGGGAAATAGCCGGATAGAGACTTCTGATCTAATACAACTGTCATGAATTCCAATACATATTGTATTCTGTCTATGCGATCGCTGTCTCTAGCAGACGCTCAATTCCACACTCCATAGATCACGGGGGAGAAGTATAGACACCATCCGCCATATGCCAGGCATTCGTTGTGTTGACCAGGTTTAGATTCTCAATCTCGTAAGACTTGACTTATCTTTATACAAGAGAATAGGTCCATTGCAGGATAGACATCTCAAACTGTTGCTAGTCAACCTACAGTCTGATGATTGAGCTTAAGCATCTTATGCTTCCTAAATAGAACAAACACTCAATGGGACTCATCAAACTATAGCGTTGTCCTCTTGGTTACCTTTCATGAATGGATAACGGCCTAACTATGGCCCAAGATTTCACGAATGTAACAAGAAACATCTTGGCCATCAGTTGATTATTATGGCAGCTATAATACTGTTTTATAAGCGAAGTCCGTAGGGTGCTGTGTCTTTGGTAGGTTTTGTCTGATATCAATGCTGATTCTAGGGAAGAGCATGATGCAAAGAGATGGTAATCCACAGCAGCTCCAAGTCGTAGATTCTTCCTCACACAGTGTATTGCGAGTGATACTATGGTGACGGGGAGTGTCTTGTATGAGGTACATCGTGGACAGAACACTGTGGCACTACATCAAGTACTGTGGGTCCATTTAGTGTTGAGGGCTCTACTCAGTGGATGGGCTACCTTAGGATCTTGCCCTAGGGCTTTGGCTATCGTTAAACCAAATATGAGTCCAAATTCCAGACTTACTACCGATGAGGTCATGCTCCATATCGCGACAGATGCTGTTTCGCTCACAATTCGAGCTCATTGGAACAGGAGGCACTGGATTCAGCTTAACAAAGTCCTAAAACCATGATTCTCTAGAGATTCAGCAATGCGAAAATGATCTTCCTTAGAAGTAGAGGAGATATTGAAAAACACAGTATGTTTTAACCCATGCTCTTACCGTGCTAGTAGCGAGGCGCTACACAAAATCCAACATATCAGCCTGTGCGCTTAGTAGGTCGTCTGTGATAGCTATAGTCATTACAGTTGTGTAGATTCTCTCTCCAATGTAGTGACTTCACTGACATGATGGCAAACCACACGCTACCAGACATCCACGTGATGGCAGAGGGCAGACATATGGATAGATGTGACAAGGCTTTAGTCTAGCCAAGATCATCCCTATATTGAACAATGTATGAAGTTGTGGGACTTGTGAGTGAGAGCAACTCGTCATGCAAGTCAAGTATACAAACCGTCTCCGAAATGATAGTCTAGAGGGGTTCAAGCTATCGATACATTTCCTCTATCGATACAATGTCTTCACATCCCTCCGCTATGTGTATCTTTCTTATGTAGCTAGAGCTATCGTCAACAATTGGGTAGTTATAGTCAAGACGTATGGCTTTTCCACGATCCTGCCACCGATGGGTTGACTCTGGCTGACAGCATTGCTGTCAATCTTTCCGAACACCGAGGGGTGCTCAAAATTGTATCATCGTCCAGCTCTTCGATGGTGAAGGCATCGGTGAAGCCCTGGTCGCCAAACAAAGCATCAACTATTGGTCGAGCTACATCGCTGAGCCGGCGAATTTTTTCCCCTTCAAATTTATCGACGATAACGATAAAATCTAGAAACGCCTTATCTGTGATCTTTAGAACCCTATATCGAAGGTCAGTAGAAGTTAATGGCATCCTTGCCGATGACCTTTTGGGAGGAGGGGGGGTTCAGTCACCACATTTTATCGTTCAAACCCTCATCTAATAAACCAAGCACGCCACGTCCAAACCTTTGAACCATGATCTGCAGTCGTCTTCTAACACGTCGTAGGCTCCTGGCGTCTGTGTATGAAATGCGTTCCGAACCTGGCTTGTCGGCTTTGAAGGCGTCCATATAGCTATACGTTAAGGCAGCGGCTTTAAGATTGTTAGGGTTTCCCCGTCGCCTCGGCGCTTGCGAAGATGTGCCTAGCTTAAGCACGAAATCGACATTTTCTACGCGTCTATCTATGTTGCTATTAGCGCGCATCTCGTTATAGTATTGATATATGTGCATTCGCTTCGCGAGCGCAAAGTGTGCTAGACGTTTTCCTAAGTCACGAATCGCATCTAGCCTTTCTGGTAGAGATCGGTGGCGGCCGATATCTATTACGTTTTTCATACTGTCCTTGCCTTCTTAGAACCGACGCACGCTTTCAATGAAGCATCTGAGGGAGAGTATGGCAGAGCTGCTGCCGATATATCTGATTATACTGGCCAGCGTGTCCGGGTGTTGTGTGTCGATGCCACAAATGGCTAGAAAGTATCGGTGGAAGTCCGTCCCTAGAGAACTATTTATCATCTCAGCAGTATTGTCTTGGCACTGATAAAGGCTCATAAACACATCGTTACATCTCCTCACGACCTCGGGCTTGTGTTTGATCGTGTTCCGATTCTTGCTTAATGCATTTTGCTCTCGAGATGATGTCTCGAGTCCGGTGGCGGGCGTGGGTTGACTTTCCAACTGCTCCCTCAATGACTCGGACTGGTATGACTGGCCTGTTGCAGTCGGTGTTGGACAAGCTGCAGAATGGTTCAACTTTGGCAAAGGGGATTCTATTTCTACACCAGAAAATGTCGACACGATAGCGGGAACAGCAGCTCTGGACACGGCCCCTGACTTCTCAATACGTGCAACTCCAGCACTGGAAGTTTGGAGGGGTGAGAAGTCATCGTAGCTGCTGAAAGTACTCCCTCGAATATCATATGGGACGACAGCCTCGCATAGCTCAATTGGAACTGCGTTCCGCTAGAGCTCTTGCGGATCGACGTATAGGCTTTTTCTACGGATAAGCCTAGTAATGGGCTCTTTCAGCACTGTGAATATGGGCGTTCAATGTGGGCGAATGTCTCACATACCCCAGATTGGCCATAGCCGATAAAGTGAGTGGCCAGTTTTCAGACTGTGTCCACATTGCTGCGACGAGTGCGTACATCGCATTTTTCAGCACAATAGGCTGAGGTCCACCCTGGTACTGACGAACGCTTATTTTCACCAACTTGTTTAGCCCGCAAAAATGAGCTAGTCTGGAACATTCTGATTTGCTCTTGACTGTTTCTAGAGCTTTACTCTGTTGCGCTAGACTCGATTATCAACATCTCGTTACGAGCAAATCTGCTGACATCGGGACGCCAAACCTCTTGATGCTTTAAGCTTTATTCCGATATTTGTGATGATGAAAGTGATTAGGCTGTCGCTAAGTTGGGCCATTGTTCGGTTGCCTCTCGATCGTCGCTCTCCGTGTCACCGGCGGTGAGCGCCATTTTCAATGGTTCCAAATCATCGTACGGCCAGGAAATGAGATGTTTCGCTTGTTGGATTCGCCAAGCCTCCATCATATAAAGTTGGGATGAATGTGCTAAATCTAGTGAGGTCTGGAGGCATCGAATCGTCTTTCTTTTCTCTATTATAAATGATAAATCACGGACAATATATCTTAGAAAACACATGGCTCTCTACATAGACGAGATCTCTTGGGCGCATAGCAGGTGCCCTTGTTACCTGCATGTGATAGCTGCGTGAAGTACTTCTCGCTCACGCGCTATACCCATTTGAGAATTTACGATAAAAATGCGCTGATAGTGACGCTTTCGGACATTCGCAGCCCACTCAAGATTGTACAAAAGTAGAAGCTGTGGGGAAACTTGTCCATATACATGGTGTTACATGTGAAAGCCATCCATTGTACCCCTCTCCGCTATAGTGACTGGATTAGGTTACAAAATTAGTTCATTTGACAATGCCATAATGATATCACCTTCTGGATCCCACATACATCATGGAATTGAGCCCTGAAGCCGTCAACTTTGTTGTCGTAAAGCTTTGGAAAAGAACACTTGATTTAACTTACCTATTGCTCATCAATCCTGATAAGCGACGGTCAGATCTTCACATGATGATCAGTACGATTGAGTTTAGAGTGCCCAGTTTGGAGTACACTCAATCTAGCACTACATGTATCTCGGCTACTCAGAAAAGTCAGCCCAAGTCTTAGCACATTCTAAAAGAGAGGCCAAAGTACTGTAGGTAATGAGCCGAGATCGAGGTATGTGGTTATAATAGTATACAAATAATAGAAACTGTTACTGAATGCAAAGACGCACATGAGAGCAAAGATTCTTACTTACTGTCCATACTACCCTTAGCAGTTACGATCTTTCCTAATAATCTTAGCTATAGCAGCTTCTGGCAGTGAGGAAAAGTAGTTCAATATGAGCATCTTCCGCAATATCCACAATCTTCAGCGCTGCAGGCGGTATAGTCAAGCTCCGACTCATTATCAGAATTGCATGACGACCTGGAAAGATGGCAGACACTAGCAGACGTGCTATTCTCAGTCCCGATTTCAACGCCGCCATCGTTCGAGTCTTCTTTTGCGGTTGGCTTCAACCACTCCGTCATGAGATGCGGTGGCAGTGCTTCTATGTCGTCTGCCGCTTGCGTGCGAATCTCTAGTGTTTGGTTGTCTTGATGCAATACTTCCAACTTTCCATTCTCTGTGCTCTTTACAATGGATATGATCATCTCCACAAGCACCTGGAACCGCAATATTTGTTCATCATTCTTCGAAGCCCATATTGAAACATCTTCTTGTACATCGTTGACTTTGATGTGATTGAAAGTTCCTCTTGAATGGTGTGCTAGGATGAAATTCGGGATTTGCGCTAGCCATAAGCGTGGCAACTCTTCTGACAATGTGTCTTCATTGACTTTGCGGATAGAACGGGTTTTCAGATCGAACACGGCGCTCTGGGGTACTGCAACACCCGCTTTTTGCAAGCCGATATCCCGTGCTGGAGTGGCGAGCACTGAATTTATGCTGGCTCCTTCGAGCAACTCGTTGATACTTTGGGTTTCGTTTTCCTTCGTTCCATAGGTATCGTTCAGTGCTAGCCCGGCGAGGCTCTGTGGAAGATAGCCATCACATTGAAACCGAACCACGCAATCTAAATTACCCAAGTTGTACCGCAGGAGCCGTTGATGGCTGACCGACCCCCTCACCTGTGGGTGCCAAGTGGTATAAGCCTCCGGAAATGAATGGCCAAACCCTCTCAAATCANGGATGATTGCTGTAGGAGAATCCTCGTGACGAACGAAGAATATGGTGTTGCCAACCTCCTGCACCCAGAATCGAAATGGTTTGCACGAATCACGTACAAAGCGAAACAAGTTTCCAAGCGTGCTAGTACAAGCGAATAAATCGATATCCTGGCATACGAAGCCTTTTGGTCCGGAAAGTAGCGTCTTCACTGCTGGTGCAATAGGATACTCCGGAGAGCGAGCAGCGTTCGGGTCGCGATAGTGAATGCCACTATCTTCTTGCAAAGGTCGAGGATCTCTAGGCGGTGTCCACATTGGTGGCTGACCTGAGTTGAGTTATTTAGCGGGAAATTATGAACGATATTAAAGTCTGGTATGCATACCTGGAACCAATACCTTTGAAGAATCCTTTTCAAGCCAATTGTATGAAGCAACGTACTCCACGTCTGATATACCGTGTTTCGAGATTGGAGCCTGACTGAGGTCTTGAACTTTTATAGTACGAAGAAGGTTTCCCTTAGCCGGAGAACGCGAGCTAGATAGGCTTTGGAAAGGGACACGGCCGCCCCTCCAGTGCTGATACCCACGAGAATCCCTGCCGCGCTGCATGATTATGCTCGTAATTGTAAATTGAAGGTAGATTACACGCTGTCTAGCAGTTTCAACCTTTTAGAGATAGCTCGATAGGGCGGTGTAAGGATGCGATTACACCTCTTCAACACCCTTATATAAGGAGCTGGAAAGGTAGCTGGCAGCTTACGACAGAAGGTAGCTTCGAGATACATGGACTAGTTCGCTCGATCGCATGAATGGTTCCGTGCTCTAGTAGGCGAGCGTAGTGAGGAGCAACAGTAGTGCCTAACAACGAGTAATCGACAAGGAACTGTAGACTTGGCGTTGGGCATTCATGTGCGCTATGTTTGCAGAGGCGCCTTATCTAACGTGCACATGTGACTTCATTCGTGCATAAGCCACAGGCGGAGAACCCTGATGCGCGTTTTAAAGCTATTGGCTTGACCTACAGCTTCATAGGATCAAGCGATAATCTTGCATACAAATGATGACTGAATCCCTACCTCCATGTTTCACCTTGAACTGCTTGAAAAAGCCAAATTTGTAAAATTTCTCTGTGCTTGAGGCTCAGTGGAACATAAATTCCGTAGGAATACCCTACTGCTTCAATTTTCATCCTGATACAGCGCAATTCAGAGAGTCTGTCTATTTGGGAATACTTTTCACTATGGACTCGACTATGAGAGAAGCGCGACTTCGGTCACTGTTTTCGTCAGTCCTAAAAGGAACACGTACTATCAAGAACACCAAAGACGGCGGTTTATTTCTAGAAGCCATTCGTCATCATCCCGATCAAACGGCATGTGCAGAAAAGTTGGTGTGTTCTGAGAATGGATTAGCGTCTTTGCGGATGGCTGTTCGCATTGACGTTACCCCAACATTCATTAATTCGCAAACAAGCCTATTCATTAACTATATTGCAAATGATCGTGTACGGCAACTGTGTGGTGGAAAGGTCTTGCTTGAACTCCTAACCGTTATAGTTGATCCTCCGTCGTTTTGGGACAGCTTTGCGAAGGCATACCGCGAAAGGCGCCTTTCTGTTGAAGGGGTCAAAGCCTTCTCCAATTTGCTTCTTGATCTGTTGACAATAGTGCCCCCTTCTTCAGTCCTTCTTTTCGGCTTAGACATCATCAGCAAGTCGAACGACCTCATCACTGAAGGCAATCTCCTGGACTCACAAGATAATGAGAGTAGAAGTATAGGGTACAAGATCCGAGATGCGTTGAGGATCCGGAGAGAGTTTGCTACAAGTTCTACAGAGTTTGCTTCGAAGCCGGGTGGTAGACACGACAATGATTTGGAGGACTTTCGACAAATTGCTATACTACCAACGAAGGACGAGCTATTTTCAAAAGAGCAAGCTTACTATCTTCGTGCTGATGAAGTGATCAACCTGCCCCCTACAGAACGGTTTCTTGCGCATCTCGATAATCAATTCAGGCTCCTTAGGGAAGACATGCTTGGGGAGCTGCGTACCGAACTCCAGGCTATCCGTCAGTCGAACCATAGAAAGGGTAAGCTGGTTCGCCTCAGCCAACTCTCTTTCAACGGTATACACTGTGGACCCGAACAGAGTCGAAAGCAACTTTGTCTTGCACTTGAATGTCGCGCCGGTCTTCCGAACATGGACGACCTCAAAAAGACTGAACGAAAAGCGTACTACAAAAAGAACTCGAAGGTGCTTAAGCACAATTCATTTGGCTGCCTCCTGGCTTCTGGCGAGCTCCTAAGCTTTGTCACCGTAGAGAGGGATGAGGATATGCTTTCCGAGGACGTCCCATTGATTCTACTCCGGGCATTCGACGACGTGGCTTTTCAAAAGACCTTACTTGCATTGAAAACCGTACCACCCCCTAGCTTGGAGTTTATCCAAGTAGACACGCCGTTGTTCGCTTACAGCCCTATCCTCAAACGCTTGCAAGAGATGCCTTCTCTCCCACTTGCAGATCAAATCCTTAGTAGTGATGATGAAGTCAATCCAGCCATATCGACGGTTGCACTGGAACCCCTCGCTACAAGAATTGAAGCGCTACAAGGACAGGATATCAGTCGTGTTCTGGGCCTGCAAAAGAAGATTGTTCTAGATCACTCGCAGACTGCATCTATGGTCACTGGACTCACCCGAGCCGTCAGCTTGATTCAAGGTCCACCAGGTGAGTCTCCCAACCATTAGTACCGAGCTCTTATACTAATGGTCGGGTTTTATAGGAACAGGGAAATCATTCCTTGGTGCTCTACTGGCCAAAGCTCTGTTGGAGAATACCACAGAAAAAATACTGGTTCTCTCATATACCAATCACGCTCTGGACCAGTTCCTGGAAGAAATCATGGATATCGGCGTGAGTGCGGACAATATGCTGCGCCTAGGCAGCAAATCCTCAGTGAAGACTAAGTGTCTTGGGCTGTTCGAGCAAAAGTCAAGCTATCGCCGTTCACAAGAATCTTATGCTCTCATGGACCGTTACTCTCGCCAGGCCGAACAGTACGTGTCCCAACTAAAAACAAAAGCTTCATCCTATAAAAGCTTCAGCGTATCAGATGAGGCGCTCTTGGATCATCTCCAATTCTCTGATGATGAATACAACTTTCATGCCGCACTCTCTGTTCCAGACGAGCAGGACGGTATGACTAGAGTTGGGAGTGGGAATGCGAAGATCAGACCGAATTACCTCGTCAGTCGGTGGCGGAAGGGCTTTAACGCTGGTGTTTTCCAAGAGACTTTAGGTAAAGATCACGACAGAGTATGGAATATGGACTACGACGCGCGAACCTCCCTCATTCGTGGTTGGACAAATGACTCACTGATGGAACACATATCCATACTCCAAAACCTTGCGCATGAGTATACCTCATGCTATGAGCGTTTCAAAAATACAAAATCAGAAAGAGACCAGGCCGTGATTACGGCCAAGCGCATCATCGGTTGTACTACTACTGCTGCAGCCATGTACTCAGCCCAGCTGATGCACGCAAAGCCTGGTATCATCCTAGTTGAAGAAGCTGGCGAAATTCTCGAGAGCCATATTCTCACCGCTTTGTCTAGAGATACGAAGCAACTGATCATGATAGGGGATCATCAACAACTACGCCCCAAGATTGCGAACTACGAGTTGACTGTTGAGAAGCAACAAGGCTTCGATCTCAACAAATCACTTTTCGAACGTCTTGTTACAACGGGCTACCCTCATGTGTCACTTTCCAGGCAGCATCGGATGCGCCCTGAGATATCAGCTTTAGTGAGAAGGTTGATGTATCCGGGTCTAGAAGACGACGCCAAAACATTGAATCGTCCAAAACTTCGAGGTTTCCAATCAAATGTGATTTTCTTTAATCATCCCCACCTTGAGGACAATGTCGAGGGTCTGGCAGATAAACGTGACCAGGGTTCAAGTGTAAGCAAAGAGAACTTGTTCGAGGCTGAGATCGTGTTGAAGATTGTTCGATATCTTGCACAACAAGGTTACGGCACTGGAGACCAGGTCGTCCTGACTCCTTACTTGGGACAGCTCAGACTGTTGTATGACACTTTGAAAAGTCAGAACGACCCCATACTGAATGATCTGGATACCTTCGATCTCGTAAGAGCAGGCTCGCCCCCTGCTCCCGGCGCTAACGTCAGTGGAAAGGGGTTGAGAGTCTCAACAATTGGTAAGCTCAAGCACTCTGTTACGCTTGTAGGTGCACCTTAGCAAGATCATGATTAACCATAGCACCAGATAATTTCCAAGGCGAAGAAAGCGAGGTCGTCATCGTGAGCCTTACCAGAGGGAATCAAAAGGGAGATATTGGCTTCATGTCCGCCCCTCAAAGACTGAACGTTCTCCTCTCTCGAGCACGAAGTGGACTCATTCTTATCGGAAACGCTGCAACTTTCATTGCTAGCCGTAAGGGAAATTCTGTCTGGGAGCCCTTTTTGATCAGCTCAAGACCGCTGGCTACCTCTATGATGGGATTCCAGTTCAATGTGAAAAGCATCCAAAGAAAGTTGCTGTCCTTACAACCAAACACGACTTTGACAACGAGTGTCCTGATGGAGGTTGCAACGACCCATGGTGAGCATTTCCAACAACTTATTAGTGGCATGGTGAAGACTGACTTGTTTAGTAACGTCACCTTGTCTTGTGGGAAACATTCCTGCCCGCAGAAATGCCATCAACTTGTTGACCATTCAAAAGTTCAGTGCACATATACCATTCAAGATCGTTGTCATCAAGACCACAAAATTTCGTGGCCATGCTGGAAGCAATCTACTAAATGCAAAACATGCGAAGCAGAAGCCATCATAAAAGAGAGGATAAAGCAAAGAGATCATGATCTCAACGTCAAACGTCAGCAGCGGGAAAAAGAGTATGCTCTGAAGCTTGCTGAGATTGATGAAAAGATACAGCACGAATATCAGCTCCGAAAAGACTTCAATGATCAGAGGGAGAGGGAACTTAATCTACACCGTAAGCAGAAGGATCTTGCAGAGGCTCAAGCGACGACAAAGCGATTCCTAAACACGAGTACGCAAAATGCCGCTACACCACCGAAAATTTCCTCTAATCCGGCCCAGCCTGGAGATGGTCTTCCACCAAACCAATCAAATACTCCAAGAACCTCTGCTACAGATACACCCGCTTCTGATACCAAGGCGAACTGGGAGCACCAGAAGCGATTTGAAAACGCTGACAATAAGCATATCGACCAACTTATGGACATGATTGGATTAGAGACAGTAAAGCAGTCTGTCTTAGACATCAAAACGAAAGTTGACGTTTGTCTACGACAAGGTGCTAACCTACAGAACGAGCGATTTGGTGCTGTCTTTCTGGGAAATCCAGGCACAGGTCAGTCGTTCATTGTTCAACACTGCCATGCTGTTGGCTGACAAGTATCTTCAGGCAAAACGACTGTAGCACGTCTATATGCCAGATGTCTTTCGTCTATGGGAGTCATACCTGGCTCAGCAATAAGGGAAACCACAGGCTCAAGGCTTGCTTCAGATGGTGTGCCAGGATGCAAAAAGCTGATAGAAGAGGTGCTGAATGGTGGAGGTGGCGCTGTATTTATTGATGAAGCCTATCAGCTAACTACGGGAAGCAGCCGTGGTGGCACCTCAGTACTCGATTTCCTCGTTGCAGAGATTGAAAACCTTACTGGGAAAATTGTTTTCATAATCGCTGGATACAACAAACAGATGGAAACATTCTTCGCACACAACCAAGGCCTTCAAAGCAGATTTCCTAACGAGCTGAAGTTCGAGGATTATACTGACGACGAGCTTCTGAAGATTTTGATCAGTCAGATTGAAAAACGCTACAAAGGGCAGATGAAAGTGGACGGTGGTCTGGATGGTCTCTACAGCAGAATCGCCTCCCGACGTGTCGGATACGGTCGTGGTAAGGAGGGATTTGGGAACGCAAGAGCAATTGAGAATATCTTTTCTCGGATTACGACCCGCCAGGCCAAACGTCTTGCATCCGAGCAAAGGGCGGGTTATGAAGCTGACTACTACCTTTTGACCAAAGAGGATATGATTGGTCCAAAGCCATCTATTGCGCTCAAGGGAAACAAGACCTGGGAACAGCTCCAACAGTTGATCGGACTTACTTCCGTCAAAGAATCCGTCGAAGCCTTACTCCAGAGTATCACCTACAACTACGACCGTGAACTTGACGAGAAACCCTTGTTACAGTTCAGTTTGAACAAGGTCTTTTTAGGCTCGCCTGGAACTGGCAAGACAACTGTGGCCAAGCTTTATGGACAACTGCTAGCAGATCTAGGTCTCTTGTCAAACGGAGAAGGTAGGATAGCCATCTTAATATACTGTGAGCAGGCTAACTTCTATTAGTGGTCGTGAAAACACCTGCTGATTTTGTCGGCGACGTACTCGGCGCCTCAGAAAAGACGACAAAAGGCATACTGCAGTCTACCAAAGGTAAGGTTTTGGTTATCGATGAAGCGTATGGCCTCTTCTCGTCATCAAGAGATATCTTCAAGACTGCAGTGATCGACAGTCTGGTCGCAGAGCTCCAATATGTTCCCGGCGATGACCGCTGTGTCCTACTACTAGGATATAAAGACCAAATGGAGGCCATGTTCCAGAACGTCAATCCCGGTCTTAGCCGGAGATTTCCACTTAGTGAAGGCTTCGTTTTTGAAGACTTCACAGATGACGAGCTGAAGGTCATCCTCAATGCCAAGCTCTCCCAGCAAGCCTATAAAGCTACTGATCAAGCCATCAAAGTTGCCATGGAATGCTTGCAAAGAGCACGTAATCATCCCAACTTCGGCAATGCTGGTGAAGTGGACATCTTACTTAATAGTGCCAAAGCACGACACCAACATCGCCGAGCAAAGGGTGTACTTAAAAATGAAGCCACACTTGAGGCACTTGACATGGATCCGCACTTCGACCGTGCTCACAGAGGCAGCACGAATGTCAGCATGCTGTTCAAAGATGTCGTGGGAATGGACAGCCTGGTTATGCGTCTGGAGGGATATCAGAAGACGGTACTCAACATGAAGGCTCGTGGAATGGATCCTCGGGACCAAGTTCCTTTCAACTTCCTCTTTAGCGGCCCCCCAGGAACTGGAAAAACGACTACCGCTCGGAAAATGGGCAAAGTCTACTATGATATGGGCTTTTTAGCCACCGCAGAAGTCATCGAAACCTCTGCCACTGACATGATTGCGGGCTATGTTGGTCAGACAGGACCTAAGACTCGCCAGTTGCTCGAAAAAGGGCTCGGTAAGGTATTATTCATCGACGAGGCATATAGGTTGGCCGACGGACAGTTTGCCAAAGAAGCAATGGACGAGCTAGTAGACTGTCTGACTAAACCCTCCTTTGCTGGAAAGCTCATAGTCATTCTTGCAGGCTACGATGCCGATATCAACCGTCTAATGGACAAAAACCCTGGGCTGACTAGCAGATTTCCAGAAAACTTCAAATTTCCTGGACTCAATCCCCAGCAATGCATTACTCTGTTTGTGAAGTTGCTGCAAAGCAAGAAGCATCTTGATACTGGTGCGCTGCATGAGCCTTCTGCGGCTCTGCTGACAGGGATGCACAGTCGATTTGAAAAGCTCGGCCTGCTTCCCAACTGGGCCAACGCTCGTGATGTTGGAACATTGGTGAAGAACATTTACAGTGAACTGCTTCAGAACGCTGACCCTGGATCTCAGGAAGCCATCCCAGTGCACGACAATGTAATCATTCAAGCATTAGAGGCAATGCTTGTTGATAGGGAAGGCAGGGCAAAATACAGTAATCTTACCCCGGCCTTTTGTAACCAGGCTCTGCCACCAGCTCAGCATTCGAACATGCATGGCACAAACATCAATGTTTCTGGCAAGCAAACTCTGTCAACAAAAAGTCAGCAGTCCAACCTCAGTGACGAGAAGGAGGAACCCGAACGGGATGACATATCCGATGCTGTCGCTCCCGTCACAACTACTTACGAAGAACGTGATGCTGGCGTTGATGATGCGACATGGGCACTCCTACAGCAAAGCAAACAAGTAGAAATTGAGCGAGAGGCAGCACTCTCGAGGACGCAAACGCGCCTAACCGATATGGCACAAGAAATGGCGGAGCGTGACAAGTACGAAGAGAAGCTATTAGCCGAAAAACAAGATGCCATGGACTCAGCTGATCGGCAAAGCGAAGAAGACCTCGAAAGGTTGCGCAAGCTGGAGCAAGAGCGCATAGATCGTGAATTAGCAAGGAGGAGGCGTCAGGAAGAATATGACAAGCTTCAACGAGAGGTCGAAGAACGGCAGCGCGAGCATCAAAAAGAACTAAAAGCACAACATAAGTTGAGAGAAATGGGTGTCTGTGTAGCTGGCTTTAGATGGATCAAAATGGCCGGTGGTTATAGATGCGCAGGCGGGACTCACTGGGTGGATGATGCAGCTCTAGCTCAGTGATTTTGGAAATATTGAGACCAAGTTTGGAAACAAACTTTCACTCCACCGTCCTGTTGGAAGGTGCAGGTATAGATCTTCCCAGCAAGTGTGTTCACAGTTTGGGGTTGAACAGCTCTGCCAATCATATATCAAAAGATCTCGAATAGATTTTTCACCAAATCTCAGGCAGAAGCAATAAGGTGTATTCTTTCAAAGTACGTCGAACACTAATAAATGCCCTTTCCTTCAACAGAGACAGGAGAAATTGAAACATAAAACAGCAGATGGGAGAATAGTTAGCGCAGCACTGAAAGCGGAGAGTTGTTAGCCCAGCTACAGAAAACTACTATTCAACGAGGGTCGCTACTGATAGAGATTGTCTGAGTATACATGGTGGACTCAGTTGTTGGAAGCACTGCCACTAATGCCCCAGGCACAAAGGAAAACGATGGTGATATTGAGATTGATATCAGGGCGCAAACATTGACAGACAAAGTTGCGGATGATGAAAGCTTGTACTAAGGAGCCAATTCGCCGAGATAGTAAGCCTGCAGACAAGTGGATGATATAGGGTCTTAAGCGCCTCTCTCAATTTGTAGAAAAGCAGAAACGCATCAATGTCGCTGGTCGAAGAACAGTTAGCTACTCTTAATTCTTGGTCGCTGCGAGGTCATCATAGCTGACAAACATCTCTACGCCTACAACGCCAAACACAGCCGCATCGGAAGTCGCCTTCGTTACCGCTTCTACGATGTACCCAATTAGCAAAGTTTTGTCGGTCCATTGACCTTTGCACACCTCCAGCTCATTACAGTGCTGTCTTCCAACTTTGTCATGGCAGCAACTGTTTATGGGAAACCTAGACTTTTCTCGCGAAACACTCTTCAACTGCCCTCGCTATAGTATGCATTGGTAGAAATCGTGAACCGAATTCCGGCGCAATTATGGATTCTTTCCAGAGTACCATACTCATTCCTAAAATCCTGAAACCGGTGAGCAGCACCGGCCGAGGCCGGCAGCTTGTCAGTGCCGAATGTAATCCTATGCAGTGCAAAGCTTTCCACACACTCTATAGGTCTTGGGAGTATCTTTCTGTTGAGCAGCTTGGTTCAGCGAGGAGATATACGGTGCATGGTGCAGAGAGTGGCGATCTGCAGGGACAGCTTCAGAACAGCCAGAAGTGATCTCATGACACGTGAAAGCGAAAAGCGACATCATCTCTGGCAAAAGGGAAGCATCTTGCAACACCCGTGTACGCCGAGATGCTAGAATTTGATGAATCATGTGGGAGATCCTAGAAAGGTTGATATTTCCCCAAATACCTCACAGTAAGCGTGGCACTGTTTTTAGGGTTGCTACTGTTGCTGAGCGTACTTTGCCAGAGGATGAGTATGACTACACATGCACATAACAAGCAACTCCCTAAGTCTCATTCTACTTTAGGTGCGAAACGTGAGGGCTGCTTGAGAACAGATATAAATGTGTTGACAATCAACTCGTCCGTATTAAGCCAAAAAGGAGGTACACTCGTTAGGTCGGCTTCCCGATATTCTTCTGAATGCCAGCACATGGCTCAAATGCTAGTGGATGCACTACAGTACGCCATCATAACTGTACACATGCTTCGCTGTTCTACCGATGGGGATGTCTATAGAAGGCAGAGGGCAAGCCTGTGACAGTGAGCAAATCACCTCAGCCTGTGCCAAGACATTCCGGGTAGACCCGCCGGAGATCAAGCCGCGCCAGCTTATCGTCCGCTTGTTCCCTGGAAACAGCGATAAGTAAGCGCGTGTGCCTTGTCAGTGACGTCGCTTGTTCGTATCTCACTAGAGGTACTCTAGCAATAGCTTTCTAGATCACCAGCGCACTAGCTACTTCTTCACTGTGCCTTGATGTGGAATGTCGATAAGTGGCTCGAAGCTGTAGCCCCAGAATCTGGGCCAGAATCTGGGGCTGCCTTTACCGCCGAGCTCTCGTCAGACCCAGTCACAGTACTACCGAAACCACCCAAATGAAAGCATCTTGAGACCGCCGAGCCCAGAGTTGCGAAAAGGGCTGCCATCGCACCTAGAGGGAAGATAAACCGCGGGCACACCACGACTTAACGCTCGTGTCTGATGAAAGCCAACATCGTACCGACGAGAAAACGTGTTTTGAGGAGCGGCAAAGACGAGATACGAGAGGAAGAAGTTGGCAGCAGAACGGAAGGTGCAGACGAAGGTCTGTCAACACAGTCACCATCACAAAAGAGCAAGTTCCGGGAAATAATGGAGACGATGCTGGCGGCCAAGATCTTCGGCCGACGCCACGCGCGCTCCCAAAGTCTACCGAGCTAGATGATCATAATTTCGAATTACCCCCATCGCCCTGTCACAGCTCATCTACGAGCTCAGCTGTTATAAAACAGACTTATAAAACATCATGGCATGATGTGTTGTTCATAGAAGATCGTGCACCTGAGCACTGTTCAAGGCTCAGCCTGAGAAGCTTGGTTTCTTCATCTTCCAAACACTCAACAACGGCAAGCGGGAGCACCTCTCCAGTTGAAAGAACTGAGAGTCCAGTCAAGAACATTGGCGACCTGACGCTAGCTGAGCGACCAATTATTATGAGACACCGGATGGAGAGCAAGATACCCAAAGATTGTATACTTCTACTAGAAGTCCTGCAATAATATAGGCGACAACTACGGAATAGTTCCATCTCTCCTGAAGGTATGAGACTCATTCGCTATGTACGTCAAGTGTCCCGAGCGTACTGACCGCCTCCAAAGAAGAAGTTGAACGTCGTGGCGCTAGAAGGGTGCGACCGCACATGCTGAACACATCCGTTCCCGCAGACGACCATGGCCGGGCTACACCTACCGTTAAAGAGCTCGATGAGCTTAAGGAAATCTAGAAAGTGGCTATCGAATATAAAGAAGAATCGCAATGCGAGGGCTCTTAGAATCATTTTGTATATAGTATAATTTCGACAGAAGCATTAAGACCAGCGGTCAACGTGAAGCAGCGTAATGTGTTAGTGGCGCAGTCTGACATGGCCTGATGAAGTGCTAACGTACACCTCACAGAGCCGCATCACGTATATCACCGCTCTTCCGACCACTCTATTCGATAGGCGACATCTTCGAGTCAAAGATGATTGACTATAGTATGCTGATTCAGCTACCTGAAAATGCTGCAGCCCGAGTTTGCCAGCTAGTTAGTCGAGAGCCTGCTCACTCTGCCTTATTATCGCAAACTATGTGCAAATCAATGCGCTTTCGTGTTCCAGTATTTGGTATTAAAACCAAACCAAATCGGTCTTTAAGCTACGGAATGCCTAAGCTGTGTATCTGAGCAGCAGCACACTTCGCTCGCTTCGAGTCGCTTGTACAAAATCATGGGATACGACGATCCAACCTTACGGAAGCAGGTGGCGACAAATCGTCAAGCAGCACAACGTCCGCAGTTAACAGCACTAACGGCAAAGATAGTTCATCCTATCCGATTGAAGATACCCCCACCTACCCGCTCATCCTTGCCGAAGGGCATCAGTGGAGTTTATATCTCGTGCACATCGAAACCCTACCGACAACAGGTACAGCCAACGAGCGGGATGTATAGGCAATTGAAGCGATTGATCCTAGCCATTCCCTAGGGACGACGGAGGAGCTGGTTAGTATGTACAAATTGATAGCTTCCATTGGTCGGTTAGCAAAGTGGTCGACGGACGTAGTGTGGCTTTGGTTCAACGAGTCTCTATTAAACAGTCGTACAGACTGAGCTATGGAAGTCTCATGACCGCAAATATCGTTACAACAACGCGGAATTTGCATAAGTGGTTCCTGAGGGGATAGGTATTTAGATGAATAGATATTACAAGACCAAATATCAACGATTTGAGAAGCAAGAGAACAAGTAGCATTCTAGCTGTTGGAACAAAATCCGAGCGTACACTTAAGCGGGTAATGGACCACGCTTATGGACTATAAAGTCCACAAGCCAGCCAAGGCTTCCAGGGCTGTACCCGCTTATGGACTGAACACGCTCTTCATGGAGCTTGTCGGGCAATGCTCCCGGGACTTCCCGCTGTTGTTTCAAATGTGGCTGCTTGGTTCCGATGGGACACTGTAACTTTACTCTTGTTACCCGTGGAGGCTGCCCAACGCGATCTCCAATATTTCGTCGAACTATAGAGACTCTATGGACAGCTGGGAAGTTCAACATATCGCTACTTTCCGTTCATGCCATCAACTTGCCACCTTTTCACACTTCACCGTTTCCTAGACTCTTAGCTCCATGTTCCTGAGCATGCGAATAGGGCTAATGAGCAGCAGATACCAAGCCAGGTGTAACTTCCAGTGATAGGATAGATGCCAAGCTAGCACAAACAGTGTTTCGTGTGCTATGAAGTAGAGGCTCTTGCTCTCCTGAACACGCACACTCATACTGGCCTGAGTCAGCCCAATCGTACAGATAGAAAAGAATAAAAGGTCTCCATGTGCAGCTTAGAGCTGGAAAGATGGCGTTTATCAAGAGATTCCAACCTGGCGTTGGAATTAAGCTATTACCGTTGCATATCACAGCATCTGGCCCTGCACTAGTCATAATACACAGTTCTACACCAGCGGTGTTCTCCCACAAGGTGAACGACAGCCTACATGTTTACGCTAGGACNTTCTCATTTTCGACTATGGCAACCAAAATGAAAACATGCTTGCCAGACAGTGCAGACCTTTTCAATTTCACAAAGGGTCGGTTTGTTGTTCATGAGGAACATGAGCTAGCGCAGCGTCATCGCACATTCAACGTTCGTGAGTTGGCTCGACGTGCTGCACACGCGGTGCAAGCAAACCACTGCCTCAGTATCAGAAAATACCCGGATGGCATGTACAACAGAGTGCTATTACTCTCCATGGACAACGGAAAGGAAGTTGTTGCCAAGATACCGAGCCCGAACGCTGGTCGGCCACATTTCACTACAGCGAGTGAAGTCGCTACAATGACATTTCTAAGTAAACCGCCAAAAGTCGTACGACAATTTCTTATAGGTGGCAGGCTCGCGAAATTCTGGGCACACCGCTCCCTGAAATATACGGTTGGAGCTCAAGAGCGCATGATACCCCTGTAGGTGCTGAATTCATCCTAATGAAGAAAATGACTGGCATGGAACTTGAGCACTTCTTACCTGGAATGAAAATTCAAGACAGGCTAGAGGTTGTGAAAGCAGTTGCTGGGCATCAAAAGTCCTGGGCTTCTATCTCGTTCCAACAATTCGGCAGTCTCTACTTTGCTGAAGACATCGACAAGCCGTCGTCAGTATTGGTCTATATCGATCACGAGGGCCGAAGAGTGAGCGACTCGCGTTTCGTCATTGGTCCATCTGTAGGACGTGAAATGTTCGATGACGGCAGAGCGAACGTTGAGTTTAACCGGGGTCCATGTAAGTTTCAAGCTATCTCGTATAATGGACCAAACTGATTCAATCTAGGGAAGTCTTTAGAGGATTACCACGCTGCTATCGGAAACAGAGAAAGTACCTGTGTACAGCGTATGTCGTACCTCCCGCCATCTCCAGTGTATTTACCCGGCCCTGGTCTTTATCAGCCGACACGTGAGAAGAAGGTGGATGCCCTCGAGGCTTACCTTAAGCTGTTCAAATACCTTCTTCCTGCCAATCACTACCTTGGGTCCCCACATCTTTGGCACAGCGACCTTCACGCAGGCAACATCTTTGTGAATGCAGCCAATCCCACTCAAGTCATAGGGTTCGTGGATTGGCAATCCACCGAGTTATCTCCTCTGTAAACCCAAGCTCGTCAGCCTCATTTTATGGACCACGATGGCCCGACCATGCATGGTCTTGAGCGCCCTACCCTGCCACCAGACTTCACACAGCTTGATGCCAGTAGCAAGAGCGCGGCTCAAGCATTGTTCCTCCAACAGTCGTTATGCGCATTGTACAGGAAAATCATTCATACCGACTGCCCGCAAGTCTTCGAGTGCTTTGAGTTCCAAGAGTCCTCAGCGTTTGCACTCCTTCTTCTCGCCCGCAATCTCCTTATAGATGGTGAAGCATCTTACATGGCACAAGTTTGGGAGCTCAAGAATGTCTGGGCAAGTCTTCCCAGAACTCGAGGCACTGCGTTCCCGTTTTCCTTCTCAACGGCAGAAATCCAAGCCATCCAAGAGGACATGGAAAGTGCGGCATCAGGCATGTATGCAATGCAAAAATTGCGCGAGAGTCTCGGTGATCTCTTCCCTGAGCAAGGCTACGTGTCGCATGATAAGTATGACGAAGCAGTTGAAGCGCTCTCTCGAACAAAGGATCAGGTATTACACGAAGTACTATCTGAATAGCCCAATACATCCACTATTGTGTTAAAATCGCATTATAGCGCTAGTCATAGTAGTAGCGATGTTATCCTTCCCGAATACTCATCGTAGTCTTAAACAAATATGTTTCAAAATGTTTAAGTGGATTCAAATTCGTCCTGTCGAAGAATGTATGTCTAGTGATTTGAGTTGATGTGAGGACCGAAACCTGTGTTCATGCACTATCTACAATGTGTACAACGTTCTTGATTGTGCCACCCAATGCTGTCACATACCTCATTCCAGTGTCATTTATTTCCTTCCTCGTTTCTACGTTCCGGATTGCTCCAACGTATTTCTGAAAGTTCAAGTGCGGTCTGCTTAGTTTTGAAAGTAGGAAATAGCAGTAGTGGTGGCGTTGCCAGCGGCAATGTCCTCCTTGATCGTGGCAGCGGCTTTCTCAGCAATGCCGTACAAGCTGCTGCTCAAGTGGGCAGAGAGCTGGATAGGAAGCACACTAGCGTCAATAGCACGGACATTACTAATACCATAGAGCTTGAAACGACTGTCGACCACGCCACCGTATGCTTCTTTCATCATAGCAAGAGTCCCAACAGGGTGCCAGACCGAAACGAAGGACTCGAGAACGAAATCATCCCAGTCCTTACGAGTCGCAAGCGCGCCCAGAAACTCCTGGCCAGGGTAGCTCTCATTCAGAATGAAATCTGAAAGAGGGGCAGTGTTGTATGCCAAGTGAGACTGCTCGGTCGCAAGGGACTGGACAAGAAGGTCAAAAGGATGTTCGAAGTACTTGGGGTCGATGGTAGGCTTGACCCAGGAGCTGTTGGTAGTAGTATGGATGGTGCCACGTGCTAGAGGGATCAGGTTCCAAACATCACTGCCGACTAGCCCAAGCTTGTTGTAGAGAGTAATGAAGATCTCGGCTGCTGGGGGGTTATTCAAAAACAGGTTGTTTACCTGTGCCTGAAGGATCAAGAGGGTAGCGTTGACATCAGCAGCACCCCCAGCCTCGACAGCCTGCTGAGCGTATTGCGGAAGGCTCTCCATCACCCACTTGTACACGGCGGTCGAGTTGTCGCCAAGAACCTGGTGTATGTTGGGATAAGAAATGGACGTACCCGGGCCAGTGCCCTCGAAGTCAGTAGAGTTGGGGTAGAAGTAAAGGCTGTTCTTCGTCTGCTCCTGCAAGTGCTTGCCAACACCTAGTAAGGTACGCTTAGGGGTGATGCCAGCCTTCTTGAGGACTTCAGGGTCGCCAACACCAGACAGCTCAATGAGCTGTGGGCTCTGCATTGAACCACAGGCAACCAGTACCTCGCCCTTAGTATAGACCTCCTTGATCGGGGTATCGGCCGAAGCCTGGAAACGCACACCCTTGGCGACTGTGGCAGTTTCGTCCTCCCAAATAATCTCGATCACACGGTGGCCAAGGAGTATGTTGAAGTTTGAGCGGGTCTGAGCGAAATGACCGTAGCCTGTGTAGGAAGTAGAGCGGTTGCCCTCAGGAGTTGGATTCAGCATGTTTGGAATAATTGTGGCGCCGTTGGCGGTACCATCAGCAACATCAACGTCCTTCTCAAGACGTGGCCAGACCTTCTCGGAGGACTCAATGGCGGGCAGGTTGATATAACCATACATGTTGTGAGAAAAGGATACCTCGATAGGGCCACCCTTGCCGTGGTACTCAATCTCGTACTCTGCACCCTTAGCGACGAGCGCCTCGTCAGGAGTGTGGAAGTTTTCGGCCAACTTCATGAAGTTGTTGAATGGTTCCCAGGCCCATGAGGCGTCGCCAGTCAAAGATGGGAGGATATCATATTGCGAGGAGTCGCCCTTGGTCCAAGACGCGCCTTGGAGCTCTTTGTTAGTATGCTTTAGGGTGTTGTGGCGCAAGTGCAAGTCATCACGTACCATTAATAGAATCACTACCACTGAGCGTGTGGCCAGCAACCATTGAAAGCGAGGAACCGTTCTGCGTTGGAATAGGGATGGTGGTGAGGTTGTACTCTAGGTATGTGCCGAAGGCTTCACCATAGTTGCGGACATCGTAAACCTTAGGATCATCGTAGTTGTTGAACCCACCCTCAACAACAAGGACAGAAACGTCCGGATCCTCAGTCAGACGACCGGCCACAGTGAGGCCAGTCAAACCACCACCGGCGATAATGTAGTCAAAAGACTTGCCCTCGAATAGGCTGGCATCCGAGGTCAATCCAATGTTCTCGCTGCTGTTCGTGCCTCTGGCAAACTTCGGTGCCGCGTAGGCCACCGCGGAAGCGGCCACCATGCTGGCAACTGAGCCCTTCATAGTGGTCGTTGTAACGAAGATTTCAACTAACGAGTATGTCAAGTAAGTGATGGCTACTACTGAGGGATGAGAGGAAAGTGCGTACCAAGCAGAAAAGTCTACCACTTCTTATACCTGCTGAGATAGCTCAAGTCCTCGTAACTATCATGCAGCCTACGTCCAGTCTGTTCAATGGAGTGTAAGACGACTAAACTTTAGGTCAGCGTTAGTTACGAGTTCAGGCTATCAGAATCCACTCTGCCTATACAACAATGTATACGGTCGCTCCTCCATCACGAATCTCTCGGCTGTGCTACGCCACAAGAGGCCTTAGTTGTTACGTTGAGAAGGAGTCCATGAGCTTTCTGATCAAGCGCAAACATGTAGAAAGGACCGATGCAGGACTAAGACTGTCGTAGTGGTTCCTGCCTGGTGCGTGCTTGGTATGGAGATGCGCTGACAGCCATAGCCTGCAGTTCTTCTCTGACTGCTTGGTGCGGTCGAAATGTCAGACCAAAACCCATCATCCTTAGGTGCACAGGCTTAGCCAAAGGGTTGGTTCAACCCGTGAGCTCGTACCAGGCGCTGAATTGCTGAAGGTTTGCAGCGAATCATCGCGCATGAATATTACAGATCAAGATCCCTAGCAAGGCGAGGGAACAACGCACGTTTCTAATCATACCGGCTTACGGCCAGGGTATGGTCAAGCGATGCTACACTGTCATCTAGCCGTTTGAACACCGGCAGACCTTTGTGAATGCCATCGATTGGAGTAGACAGCATCTCCGGCTTTGCCAAGGCAACATTTTCTGAGGATCTGATGTGGGTCGGCGCAGCTTAGGGAACTAGGATTCTGGTGACGACTCTCGTCTCATCAGATTGGATTACCTCGTACTCTCCGTGTCGATCAGAGCTCCACATCCACTGCCTCACTACTATCGGAGGTTAGTAGTAGGTAGCGCACAGTTTTCCAATTGTCCAGCTAGGCAAGGGCATAAGCCAAGAGGAGAGGAGCAGCCGTCGTCACAATGGGCGAAATCCCAACGACTTGGTCTGCATCTTGAGATAAGGGCTCACTTCATCATTGCTAGCGCTGTCTACCGTGACATGTTCCTCTCGGACTCGGTCATACCGCGTCCGCGGTTGTAGTGTCGTTCATTCGCTCCATCAAGTCAGGACGTGACTAACTTGATTGTGGGGCGGAACAGCCAGAGCCGCATACCCTCCAACGCCCGAAGTACTAAGTACGCTTGTATGGAGGAGCGGACACAATTACCGTGGCTTGACAAAAGTCGGAAAGTCTCCACAAGCCAGTAGAAGGATGCAGACTTACGACATGGTGCAGTGCAATAGTAATCCAGCCCAGGCGGACCGTGGCGAAGAGAACTATATAGTATATAGTGGCAGCCTGAAAGGATTCGGAACCTAACTCAACCACGTCTAGTTTCGATACCATAGACTTCGCTCCTCTTATATGTTTACTGGCGGAGTTCGCGTACCCTCATCCCTAACGATTTCGCAATGGCAACGGCTTGGCGGTTCGGTCGGGACTACCCCCAGCATCGTTCCAAGGAGAGTGGCGTAAGAGAGGAATGCTCTCGCTCTAGAGTGTGCTGCCAAGGGACATCGTCCATGGCCAACCCCAGGAACTAGTGCACACCATGCTTCTTTTCTGTCAGAACTATCATGCGGACCGTGTAGCTCGAAAACAGCCAATGCCTTTTGTGAACGCCCTAGCGACCGAACAAACCTTCGGCAAAAAGTAGCCTCCTATGTGTTTATCTTGGAGCAATACCGCTGTGAGTCGAAGCTCAACGGTCAGTAAGCCAGAACACTAAACACTCAGATGAGCAAAGCAAGAAGTAAATCTTTCATTGTGAGGGGTGTGGCACAGGAAGGTTGTTCATATCACTACTGGAAGGAGGTAGATAGGATACAGTTAGACAAAATTGTTCGCCCAGACATGAGCGAGTATCAGTCGCCAAGCTGGAGCGCAGACGGCGTGGATGAATTACCAAGCGACTGCACCCCTTCTTGGCAGTTGCAGTATTAGGTCTTGAATCCTTTTACCTACGTCCTTGGCTTGCACGATCCATTCACAGCGACATTGAGATTGTACCTTGGGGCCCCTCTGCTTTGAAAACGTCAATTTATATCCCTAGGCAGGTGGCAGAGGAACGATTAATTGGCTTCGGTCAGAGCTAGTGGACGGGCGGTGTACTTTCAGATGGAGTGATAACGAGCTCCTGGTACTATCAAACCCGCCGAGCATTGCAGTTCCCTTTTCCAGCAGAGACCCAGGCTGGATACGTGATTAAGATGGTGTTTATGCCTGGCTCAGTTATCAACACATGCATCAATCCGCATCCTTGGCGCTAGATCACTCTTGCAATGTATCCTAAGGATTACGAATGCGAAGTACTTAACTGTCAACACCGCGGCCACTGTCAGCAGCCAAGATTTCCCGCACCGTATCCGATCAAGACTCTGAGGCTAAATGTTCACCGTCGCTCCTTGAGTAGACGTACGTGATTAGTTGATTTCCATACAGCAGACCCCTTGATGCAAAGTCGTTGTCGGGATGTGGACATCAACGCTGACGCTTTATCATGATCGGCATGTGGACACCGATCTTGACGTTCCTAGAGATCGGAATGTGGACCCCAACTGCAGCTTAGCATAGAGTGCTTATCCAATCGACTACTTCTTGCGCTAGCTAGATTCCGCCAAATGTCCCGCATTCCCACAGTAGCTAAAACCAACACTGATCAAGCAGAGTAATTTACCTATCTACTGACATGATTACCTAGGCAGTCTCATAGCACTTTAATGATACGCCGAAAGTATTCAATGCAATAGAGTTTGAGAGGTATGCTGTCCTTAGTTGACAACTATCTTGCGTTCGATGGTGCACTGTATACAGGCTTCTTCTCCAGGGGTTTGGTCTCTATCATAAGCAGTATCTAAGTGATTCGATGGTGGTTAAGTAGAGTTCAGTTTCAACGGGAAGGCAGAGATGCTTTACATATATCATCCAGCTGTATTTTATGTTACCGACCAGGTATCATTCAACGCTGCAAGCGGTCTCTGCTTACTGGTATCTTTTGAGGAAGATCCTATAGTACATTTTGGAAGGATTCTAAATCTGTTGTACTGCGAGCAAACTCAATAAAGCGAGAAACTTAAATATTTTTCACAAGTATCAGCATCCACATAATTAGATCGAATAGTGTTGGCTTAACAAGTGTAATAGAAGAAAGAAAAGACTGTAATAGAAACCACACTCGAGCAGCTGTGAAGTCGTTGTGATATTACCTTGTATTTGATGCTACGACATGGCTCATGCTTTTGACATTGGTAGCATCCTTGTCGGTACCAAACCTCTTTGACAACCCCCCTTGACGTCGCCAATTCCCCTTGATATTGCCAAGATTCTTTCGCTAGGCCAGACGTCTTTGACAGTACCAAGCCGCTTGGTCATGCCAAATGCTTCAACAGTATCAACGCAGACACATATAACAGTGCCAACCCTTTTGACATTGTCAAACTGTATCAGATTACCGAACACATTGGCATCGTCCAACACCTTGACGGTGATCCACAGCTTGAAAATGTCAAATCGGTTCAATAGCATCACAACTCGCCGAAGCTTCACAATGTCAATTGCTTTTAGCCAAACCTAGGTCATTTACAATATCGAATAGCTTAGCAATCTTCACACCCTCCTTAAAAGCGTTCTTTCGGCAGTGCCAGTACTATCAATAAGCGTAGTTGACCACACATTGTATATGTTCTCTCACCTAGGCAGCGATCCAGCGCTACATGCTGAGAGTCACCACATCTTCGAATGTGACAGCCATCAACCATCTTAAAGCAGTCTAGCACATCCTCTATGATGACGGTCTAATGGGGTACTAGAAGACGTAACGTACGGCGATTAGAGCAGTTGTGCGCAGTTTAGTATCTTCATAGGCACATTCTGGTGGGCACAGCATGAGCGTAAATGAAGTGTTGATTTACATCTCGGTTGGTTTGCCTATAGACCGTCATGTGCTTCCGCAGTAGAGACAGCGCTCACGTTCAGGCACGTGACACGCGCTACGGCAAATGTGACGGGAGCTCGGGCCGACACGCGCTAAGCTTGAAGGGGACTGCTTGTGGACTTGACAGTCCATAACCGAGATCAAGGTTGCCATAACCGCTCCCACGTCCTCGACCTCTCCACCACTTTGTCTTACGCTATCACTGTCACTCAACTTCCTTTCTGCTCCCCTACATCTCTCTCTTCCACCACACATCCCCCACTGCTTAGCTTGAGTTCAGCTTAGTTCTTTTGAAGAGTAGTTGAGGAACAACGTCTCGTCCTGCCATCCTCTTCCCCTTACAGAATTCACATCGTACACGCAACCCCCTCCGGGCCTTTCAGTCTTATGCCGTTGCCCACATTCCATCTCATTATGTGTTCAAGCGCATGAATGTAGAGAGACGAGGTTCGATAGCATTCTACTAGATCTTAGTTACTCAACTTTACGGCTTTCCAGAAACTGTCACCCTATAACCACACTGCAACTCGATAATGGCTCGTCTTGCGTAGGCTCAGACTTGTCGCAGCTCGTCCGCCCCACTAGGCTCTATAGTGGTAGGCGCTCAGCCGTCGAACGACATAGACCTTTCCAACGTCCCTCAGCCTTTACAAGATCTCTATCACAACCTCAAGCTCGGGTTCGATCCCCAGACGTTTCTCGCCACCCTCGATAATACGTTGTCGACGATCAGAGACTCAGGCAACGCTATTAAGCTAGATAATCTTCCGCTTGTGCTTTTGGGCGTGTTCGATGCTCGAATCAAACCACAAGACTATAGGAATCCTATCAGAAAGCTTTCACACGATCCGTGGAGGCTTAGACCATGTCGTTTCGTTCTTAAGTTCGGCCTAGAGATGGTTAACTTAAGAAACTTCGTCAAAAGTCTCATCAGCTACTCACAGCTGCAACCCGACTTACTCCAGGCCCTGACATCACTACGTAAGGCCAGCACTGATAGGCGAAATGGTGGCGCTTAGAAGAGTGGGACATACAAAACATCACAATGGGTGCCTTCTGATGTCTAGACAGCCATGCTTGTACTACCAGCTACTGTGCCATTACACCACCTCGAGACCCCGAGCTTACCGAAACGGAGAAGACATAGACGGTCTACAAGTATGCCAGGAGTGCTCTACTTAACGACGAAGGAAGTACCCTCATGCAGGTCCCATTTCGGCACGTCACCTCCAGCGCCTGAAATTGGCAGGCGAAACTTTAATCCAGTCTCGTTTTTTGTAGATCACGAACATAGTGAATCACTTCAATCTGACATCGACTTTCCACCGCCCAAGCGGCGTCGTCTCGGTCTCATCAGCCATAAGTCTAACATAGAGCCGAGCCTCTTTTCTAGAAACTATAGATCACCAAGATATCGCTCGCCTAGTTGCAGCTCGTCAGTGAGTATGGAATTCACGGAGCTCGAAGATGCGGGCTTTCTCGGCGACTATCCCTCCGCTGAGACTCCTACACCCCCTCTAGTGAACTTATCGCCTTCTACACAGCATTCGTCGGCACCTCCCGTTAACGAGCTGTACTAGCAAACGGTGAACCTGTCTCACCGGCAATCACTCCCGCCCCCATCCACCGAAGTGCCAACCACTGCTTCACCTATCGAGCGTACTATTCAACCTGTGGTCGTACCTACTGCCAAATCTACCGCGGAACCCACCGCCGGATTGACCCTCAACCCTATCATCGCCCTTGCCGGCGCACCCATCGTTGAAACCACACCAGTGCCAGCGATAGCACTAACACCAGCAACTACCTTAGTGAATGCTATAGTAGAGACAGCACCGACAATACTAACTATAGAGTTATTTGTAGTCCCGACCCAACATACAAAACAGCAGTTTACAACCTACGAAAAAGACGGTCCATAGTCGGATTTACATATCAGTAATGCAATCACACGGCTTATAAAATTGCAGCGTCTCAATGATGTCGCCATCGAATGTGTGCTAGCGGCTTTCAACCCAGTGCCACGTTCAATACTCATCGTCCTATCATCATTTGTGGATATACAGAATCTCGAACAGCTTCCGCAAAAGAACCTACGATCTTTGCAGACGGCTCATTAAACCATCGTCATTCCCCTACATGTCAACCACAATCATTGGTGCGTTGCTGTAGCAGATTTGAAACTTGCCACAATAACAGTATATGATCCCATGGCACCTCTCGGCGTTCCGCCTTGCGACAGGGACATGGTCAATTTTGCTGCCGCGTTTCCACGAATTCCCTGCATTCAAGCACTTGGTCTTAACTGGGCGCTAACGCTCCAACATTACAGTCTTCGTCAGCGTAACAATATCGACTGTGGAATTTACTGCTGCTTCTTCGTCATTTGTCAAATGTACACTCTACCATTGCCGGATCATATCACTGCTCAGGCTTTGAGATTTGGTTTTGCATCTCTGCTTGTGCATGCTCACCCTCAGTGCGCGCTTGACGTAAACACTACCCTCTCCGTTGAATTTATGTCTACAGCGACATTGAAAGATCTCAAGACTGGTCTTGGACTGCTGCGTAGTAGGACTACGGCTGAGGGTTTTTTTCCTAGATGCACTTCGTATTTAGAGCAGCTGATCACAACACGTCAGGCCTAGAAGCAAAACCATATTAATGAGTTAGTTGCTGGTGGACTTGACATTGCGGTAAGCTGTTCTTTACTTTAGGGAAACCAGTTTTACTATGGCTGATAAACTAATCTCGAGCAAAGCTTCATGCCATCACCAACGCCGCCGACCTAGTCATAACAGACCTACGTTCTCGCATTGAAGCTTTTGCCGCGGCCACGGTTACATTGGAATCTTCTATCAGCGCATACAATGCCCGTCTGAAGGGTTTAAAAGCCGTGGCGCTTCGACGTATTGATCGTCGCCGTGAGGTTTTACAAAAGAAGTAAGAGCGATTCGATGAGATATTTGGTGATGTTGAGGACTGAAACTAGTTCACGAGTATAATGAGCCCAACGCCTGTACTGAGAAAAACCACCTTCCATTATTACTTTATGCTGCGATTCGTTCATCGCTCACTTATGCCACAGTACCTCTTTCTTCCTCACATCTTGTTGTTCCAATATTCCTAATCCGAAATATTTGATGGAAGTGGCCTAGCTACAGTAATACTATTCCAGTTAACCGCGCGTCATCATCCCTTCTTCCAAGTGATATCTCACTGAGAATGTGACCTAGCAGCTCTGTCATTGCTAGCCTTGTTAAAGTATGGCAGCCCTCTCTATTCACATGCACATCTGTCTGCTACCAGCAATCGACTAAGCTTCACCGCCACAGTGATACATCAGATGTTACGGTCATACCCGCAACAGGTCAGTATTCTCCGGAATACCTCACCAAGGGACAGCACGGCGCAACCCGTGACTAAAGGAATCACGTAAGGACATCACGTGATATAGGTCGCGAGTAGATACTACGACCTAGAAGAGCGACCCTAACGAGCGACCTTAGATCGTACTTAGGGGTCGCGCGGATTAACAATACACACTCCTTAAGGACGAGATAACTATATAGATAGGATAGTAATTCCTTAGTAGATAGGAGCCTCGTACTTAACTTATATTATAGATTTAATAGTAACATTTAGTTAACTACCTATATAATTAAAACATTCTAGTATTCTAAGACTCGTTGTACTCCCTACTTACGGTTTAACCCTAATTAGGTAGAACACTAGGAACCAGGCCTCTGAAGCAAAGCTCCACAGGTCCGCCCCTAACATCAGACCTCGTGTCAAAGGGCAGAAACTCGGACCGCTCGAGTGTCCTGGGGGAAAGAAACCTGAAGCCTCACAGGTGTACACCTGCATGAGAAGGAGATGGCGGACTTTGACCACAGCGAGGAGTCAGAGTCTCAGGGACTTCTTCTGATCTGCTTAGGGGCTAGTAAGCTTTGAGGATTGAGGGTATTTTCAGGTGACCGCTGTGACTTCGTCCATTGGTTCGGCAGTTTGGCAAGGATTCTTGCCCACTTGTGTAGGAGGTAGTTCGAACCGTATTAGACACACAAGGAATGGGCTTTGCAGAGCTCAGCTCCAAACCTAATGTCACTATCTGCCTCATGAAAGTGCTGCTAGGTGCTGTTATATCGCTTTCAACACAATGGGTATACCTCCTTATAACCTTATTAGCTTCTATGTATTGTCTGAAAATTGCGATCTACATAGCATCTTTTCGTCTATGGAGTCACTAACATATGATCATCTTCTGTGACTCGTAATCGCGTCCTTCCACTGCTCGCTTAGGAGTACGATTTGCTCGACTGTTGATTCTTGGTTTTTAGATCGCACTTCTATCTAGCAAATCAAGCACACCGCTGTCGTCACATATCCTGCCATCTCATAGCGATGTGGCTACTCGCCAGTGTAGCACCTATCACCAGCCATAATTTAACTAAGTACTGCCACTTAGACTTGAATTTGCTCATGAAATTGAACAGTACCAGTGCCAAGCGTCTGTGAGCCCTTCTCAACTTAGTGTTTGTGCAGGTTTGTCTCTCCCGCAATAGGGTTTACTATGCTGACGAACGAAAAGCCGACGGATTGCCTGTTTATCGGATCGATGGCCATGCTCACGCCCAGCTATTTTTGGAAGTTGCCAGTGCTGAAAAGCAGGGCCTGTAAATACAGACGTTTGTTGGAGGCTAAGGATACAAGAAAAGTGTATACACCAACTACGAGATATTGGGGAATACATTTCCGACGGCCAGCACGGACCTTCCTTTATAACGCAATGGAACTAGGTAGCTGCCTTATCGGTTTTACGTACAAAGGTCCGCTAATGCCTTAGAGATAGGTCTATCTAGTTCTGATGTGTATGGACTCCTGTACATAGAATTACCTCACCATATCTCCTACTGTCGTGATGTGGGCTAAGAGAGACCCGCCTTCTCTACTGCACTACCATCCTAAAAATCTCTCCTTCTCCTCTGTCATACTGATAAGCCGATGGAAGAAAGAGCAGCAAATGAATTTGAGCCCCGAGGAAGCCGTCATGGTAGTCATCAATCTAATTATAGTTATGTATATCTATGACAAGTTACGTACAACTCTTCGATGCTCCCTCCCTACTCACACATAGCGGTAATGTCGTCGGTAGGGAATCTCTGTGGAAATCTGACAGGTCCACTGAGAGCATCCAGAACATCTTTAGTGACGGCGCTAGCATCTCCCGAGTAGGTGCCAGCTTTTCCAGCAATGCCCATACCTTCAAGGAAAGCTGCACCGCTACGGCCAAGGGCACCAATTGCCTTCTGGTGTCCGTAGGCCTGTTGAATGAATGCCATGGCGTTGCTGTCCAAATGCAGGGGTCCCTTATGAGTAGCATTGAAGGAACCAATGAAGACGGCATCGTAGAAGACGCTGGTAGTCAGTAAGAAGGAGGAATCGGCGGTCACGCCAGACTTGAGGTCGCCAATCTTGGGTGCGATAATAGTAAGGCTGACATTCTGAGCTGAAAGGGCAGACGTCAAGGCAGAGACGTCAGAGGCGCTGAGGAGAGTGTCGTTGGCGACGACAGCAACAGACAGGCCGGCGTTGCTCTTGTTTGGTTCTTGACCTGGGTTCAACGGGTAAAGAGCAGGAAAAGGCGACGTAGAGTTGGTCATATTGGTCACTGGACCGCTGCCTACAGCAGGCATTGGAGCACCGATACCTTCAAGAAGTCAGTTATGTCCGTGTATATTCCACTTCGCTCTCGACTTACCGAATGCAACACGACGAGCCAGGCAGTTGTCGATGTTGTTGAGGGTGTCATTGATGTAACGTCCCACGACACCATTGTCGCCGACATTTCCGAGCTCAAAACGGTATGCGTCAACAGTCGCCTGCTGAGAATATACATCTAATGTGCCCCAGAAGGTGCGAGCTTGGCCGAAAGCATCGTAGCTTGGGGCATATCTGCCAATAGGCCCGGAGCCGGCCATTTCACCACCGGCGGTGTACTGGAGAGAAGCATTTTCCCTGGCCTCTTTGAGACCGCCGAGATCGTTGGGAGATGAGGTCGAGTCTCCCGAGAAGATGTAGTTCTGTCCATATCCGTCTCGGTAGTTGTTGGTAACTGGAGCGATTGGACGGTTAACAGGTAGCTGGTAGCCGTTTGGCCCGTTGTGTCGATGGGTGGCTGTGTCGTCGTAGGACATGAGGCGCCACTGGAGCAATGGGTCTGGGACGAACGAAACGCCATCCACCACATTCGAGGGCGAGTAAGAGATTGACTCAGGCTCAGCAAAGAAGTTGTCGAAGTTGCGGTTCAGTGTCATTTTGCCGAGCTTCATTGGCGGTGACACCTCGAATGGGACGACGACAGTTGGAATGAGAAGGTCATAGCCCTTGTACATGTATGTGCCATCATCCGGGAACAGTTGGACTGCGAACTCCCATTCCGGGAAATTACCGGCAGCGATGTTGTTGTACAAATCAGCCCGCTGGAAGTTGCCGTTCTTGCCAACGATGGTAGTAGCCTCGTCATACACCAGAGATCGATGGCCAAGCACAGGTAGCCAATGCCACTTGAAGAGCATCGACTTGCCTTGGGCGTTGATGAACCGGTAAGTATGCACTCCGTTGCCACTAAAGTGGCGGACATCTCTCGGAATTCCTGTCGAGCTATTAGCTCCCTATCGCTCCTCCCGAATCGAAGGTACTTACCGAGGTTTGAGAGCACGTTCATCACAATGAATGCACTCTCTGGGTGCTGGTTGAAAAAGTCGTATGCAGTTGGATGCGCTGTGCCTGCGGTAGGAAAGCCCTTGTTTGCCTCAGACTTGACTGCGTGTACAAGGTCCGGGAAAGCCGCGCCGTCATTGATGAAGAAAGAAGGCAAGTGGTTGCCAATCAAGTCTTGGTTTCCGCACTTTGAGTAAATCTTTGTTGCAAAGCCATGAGTATCACGGCCAACTTCACTGCCTCCAACACTGGATACGACAACAGAGAAGCGAGAGAAAACTTCGCTGACTGCTCCTTTCTGAAGCCAGCAGGCCGAGGTGAGGTTGCTCCAGTCTCCGTAGGACTCGAACTGGCCATAAGCACCGTGTCCTAGTGCGTGAACAACACGTTCCGGTGTACGCTCACGATCGAAGTGCAGCATCTTCTTGCGGACTGAAGTATCCTCGAGAAGGTTGTAGCCCCTGGGGCCTGCGCGAAGAGAGTTGGATGTGTTGACTCGGACGCCATTATCCGTGGTATCGATTTTGCCATTGGTATTCACCGAAGCTGCGTTGAGCTGCGCAAGCTGTCATACTGTCAGCTAGGCCTTGACCCTCTAGACGAAATCATTCTACCTTGGCATGGGCAACATCTTGGGGATTTGCAGAAGCAAGAACGCCCAAAGCAACCGCTGCTAGTGTGATTGTATCCCTTCCGAACATTGTGGAGTAAATGAGCTAAGTGAGAATGTTGTGAGTGACTATGAAGCAGTTTGGATCATCGAGGGAGATGCTCCTCTCTTATGTACAACCTAGTAGGTAATTCCATATTGAATCGCAACATTTGGTTCTCAGCCACCAGAACGCGTAGAACCTGGGAGGTCAACTTGCCGCAGGCGCACATCATGACATAACTTGGGACAATCCCCAGTCCGATGACCAAGCTTGCGCTTTACCGCAAGCTTGACGGATTTACATGAATCCAGGCACATCCAAACACAGTGGGTACCTTGCACTGGGGATGCATGAACCAATCTCCACAGAAGAAGCAGCCAACTTTGGCCCTAAGGCACATGGTGAGTATGATTGGAATTAACGCAGTTGTGTGGGTCCTCCCGCCAGTGCGGCAGTGCGGCTAGGCTTCAGCCACACATGAGGGACAAACAGGGTGGTAGAGATGTTTTGATTCTTGAAAAGGCTGGGACTCTTATCTGGAAGCAGACAGTACCATTGCAGAGTACTAGATATGTGGAATCTTTCTAGCGTCGGATTCTGCCGAGACGTTTGTTGTCCGGAGATTTCTGGGGTAGTAAATTACTCTGGCTCTAGCTGCTGCACGGTCAGCAACATCCAGACCGCCCCCTTCGGAACCTATACCCGGCGATGCGCCTTATTAAATATCCTGTCGGCCCACATTATATGCTATTGTACGCTTGTATCCTCTCTAATAGAATAGAATTGGACCGTTGTCCATAAGATATGCTACCTGTCCAAGTATAGAAACGAGGAAACTGGTGGTGAATTTCTACCTCTCGTCAGGTTCAAGTCAGTGTTGAGGAGTTAACGCCTCCCGCAAGTACCTTGTCAAATTAGGAACAGGGTTAGGAATCGCCAGGAAAGTTCGCCCAGCCCTTTGTGCATCACGTTCAGGAATCTGTCGTCTTCAGGAATCCTTCTGCTTCAGGAATCGCTTGGCGCTCAGGAATCTATTAAATCCCTGGTTTGGGTAGCCTTTGTAAGCAGAACTTAACACATAGGCTTGAACTCTAACCCCACTAATCCGCGCAAAATCGTCATTGTCAAGCCGGTGCCGGTGTGCCGCCGATAAATGACGTCTCTGCGCTGACTGGCGGAAGTAGCTCCAGCTGGCTTTCCGCACGAAACCTGGCATCAGGTACAGTCGACAACGCACAGACGTATGCAGGCAATCACGAATTCGTTGGTTAAGTGGCGTATTTCCGAGACTGTCATAGACATGACGGGTGAAGTACGCATTGTCTCAACCACGTTAGGTACGGCACAGCAGACTGGGTAGTAGCTTCGAGCTAGGCGTCTTACAATGAATCCTCTTTGAGAAGTTGGGTTGGTGGGGGAATACAGCTGAATAAGGTGACGAATGCTCATACATCTCAGCCTTGTTCGGAGAATACAGACGGACACCAAGCAGCCTCCTACTAGGATGCATTGGCGAGCGTTGTCAGAGGGTCTAATATGGTCTCTTCCCACCACGGCCGAAAGATGTTCTGCGCCCAGTCCATCAGCTGCTGTAACGAGGTAATGATTTGGTGGACACCTCGGACTGAAGTGGAAGATCCAATTACGACATCCTCCCAGAGCGTCGCATAATCAGCACCGACCTGCAGGTAGAGAAAAGTCCAGCGCTCGCCCTGAACTATAAGGAGAGGTAGAGACGGGATGGGCGCATTGGGATTGCCAGCGACAACCAACAGGTCTTGGAGCTTTTTGACCTGGCTGAGAGCCCACGTGCTGATCTGCCGTAATGCGTCATCCCAACTCTCGCCTGTCAGTTTCGTCTCAATACTGACAGCGAGAGGATTATATCTGATGGGCTCGTAGTACGTCTGGTTCAAAGAAGTGACCTTAGCACGTCGAGACAGCAGCGCTTCCAATTCGTCGTCGATAGTCAAAGCAAGAGCGAAGTCCGCTTTCTTGGGCTGTACGTTCTCATCGGAGGACAAGCTAGGCAGTAGGGTAGCTGGTTCAATAGAGGCAGATGTGATGTTATACCAAGCGACGCGCTGTTTGTGTAGTGAGAGCCTCCAGGCTTCTACCAGGAGCGGCCAATGGACCGAACAGTTCCATGCTGCTTCCGAATATCGCCGCGCTTTCATTCGCCTCGTCTCATCGCGAATCTCAGACGCGAAGCTGAAGCTTGGCGAGTCTCCGTACTTTTCGCGCTCTTGCGACAAAAGGTATGCGTCGTTGAGGCCATTGCGAATGCTATCCAGCGCGCCGAAAGAGGGCCCAGCAATTTCATTGCCAAAGCTGGAATTCTGTAGCATTTGCACAACCCTACGCATCTCGCTCGGCATCTCATTGAAGGTCTCTATTGTGCTATGTCTGAGCCCATACTCAGCATTGCGCAACGCTCCCCTGGAGCTCGGCGCCTTGGTGGGGCTCCTGTTGCTTTTCCTCCGTCCGCTCGTTTCGATCTTTCTTCTCTTATGGAGGCTGCTCGTATCGCTTGCCAGGCTTGCTGAACTCGCCGCATCCCTGAAGGAATGTACGCTACTACTGCTGGTAGTGCTGTGTGTTTTGTCGAGGCTGGGTAACGTGACGGGAATCTGTCGTTCCGCTGTTTCTGCGGTATGGGAATCGGTGGCTGGTAGTGTCATCGGCCGTATAGCCTTCGGAGTCTCCTCTGATACATCGTATGGAGAACATTCGGGTCGGCGAGTGCGCTCGGATGGTCGGGCAGGTGTCTGCATGCTCTGCTGATTGCGGGTGAATGAACGCTTGCGCTTGTTACCGGTCGGAAGGCATGAAGTCTGAGTTTCCAAAGGCAGTTGAGCAAGCCAGTCTTCGATGAATATCCGGGGGCTTTCAGTAGCCATAGAGTCGCACGACGCAGAAGCACCTCAGGAGCGTGGAAGCAGCGGATCTTAGCGGTCGAAGATGATCATTATTCCGTCTACGTCGACCTTCGACCTTGTTGTGTGAGGGCCCGCTATCTGCTGCTGCAGCAACGCAATCTGCCGAAGCTTAGGTAATACAACCCGCTGTAGCCACGGGAAGCCCCGCCTCGTGCCGCACCGTCCGTGGACTGTATGCCCGCTCCTCCGCTCAGCGGGACGTGCCGCTAAGCCGTTCGCCGTTCATGGCCGTTGTAGTGCAGTAGGAGGTAGTGCGTCTCTACCCTCTCACAATCTTTGACCGTTGCTGATTCACAGGCTCTATAACCTTCGTTGTAAGGGGGTGTATAGTGGGCAGGTGTCCCTGTAAACATGCGCTTCAGGATATTATCAAATGCTCTGTCAGACTCTGCAGTGACCCGGGCGATCCGCAAACCTCCAGATAAGACCGAGTTGGCGAAGTTCGCCCGGCTTGAGGTGCCTAAAGAATCTGAGTCTGGTGGATGACATCACGGGTCGCGCTCCAAATTCCAGAGTCTCGTCTGTCATGGTCAATTGACTGGAGGCTGTACACTTCGGCTGACCTGGCGGGTTGAAACAATTTCACCACGGCCATTCAGCGTGCAATCAGCGACAGGGAGCGGATCGCTGAGTTTGCTCAATGCACCATGGAGCAGGGACCAAATTCACAACTAGGAAGAACGTGGCTATGAGGAACTTACTACAGGCTAGTAATCAGGTATACCCGACCACGTGGCTGGCCTGAAGCACCGGTAAGAATGGTAAGTAGTCGTGTCGCTATGCTGTGCGCCGTGGACGATTCGCCACCAAAGCCCTCTTTGCAACGATGCATGAGGACCTCACGCGTTGGGTGCCCATCGCACCGATACAGGCATGCCATGTACAGTAGTAGATCTCTGTACGATAGACGGTCACTGCATGACCACGCAAGATCGGCAACTTGCTACATCACAGATTAGATTAGAAATTTTCTATTAAAGCTTTTCAAAACCCTCGATTACCTGGCTTGCACAAAGTCTGGCTGAACCCTGGAAGCCACACCTATCGTCATTGAGTTTAGTCCCTCCTAGAGACAAGATTACTTGCCATGCCTGCGCAGATAGAGAAGATTAAGTGCTACTCATGAGCATTGTGCCTAGCCTGGTCCCTCTCGCAGAATACCCGGCACCTGTGTCGGCCGGTTTTTGGAGCGACCAATTCCAAGTGCCACCCACCTCCTTGTAATCGTTTGCTTTTACAGATGGAAGGCGAAGTAATATTGTAACCCGAAGAAATTGCTCCTGAATCCACTCGTACTGCCCAGGCCTGAGAAAGCTCATTATTAACTGGCTGTGATCTTCCGAGAAGAATGATAGCAGACGGCTGAGGGGATTCATGGCGTGCCATGGGCCCTGAGCAATCACATGGTGCCTGTGCTCTTCACGTGGAATTTTGAGATCTGGGATTTGGTCTCCAAAGCCGCTATCCCGATCCGAGGGCTGATTACGGTAGCTGGGAAGCAGAATTTCCGGGTCCGTAAAGTCAGTAATACCCGAAGGTCTTCTGCGATTGCCAAGGTAGAAGGGAATGCTGTAGCACACAGAGTCCACTAGGTCTTGCATGACTTGTTTACAATTAAAAAGTTCCATTTCGTCAGAGATTCGGTCCTCTGCTGGCTCAAATCGTCTTTGGCTAAGGTTTCTATCGAGTGTTGCGAGGGTTATCTTAGCAAGTATGAAGCGTTGAAAGCGCCACAGATTCCAGAGATTGGCAACAAGACAGGAAGGGTAGACCTCGCAGACCGACTGATAAGTGGAAATTGATGAATCGATGTCTTGCCCACTCCTGAGTCTTCGGGGGTGCCAGTGATGAGGCAGACTTTGTGCCCACGCCAGTAGCTGTTCGTCGATAATTTTCGCTTCTACCATAAACTCTGTTGAACCTCCTGGATTAGATGCCGAGTCTTCTTGCATTGATAGTTGAAAATATCTGGCCTGTAACTCAACCACGCACGTTGCAATTGTATCGAGCACCATGCTTAGGTTATTTGGCGCGCCCATGAGATCTTTGTTGCCAATCCACGAGTATGCTATGGCCCTCAAGGCTCTTCTCTGGCGCATCGCCGCTGCTATCTCAGTATGAAGCATGAATTTCCGGACATATTCATAAACGGGTCCCCTGATATTGTGCCTATCGACAAATTGGAAGAGAGACGCCGCGCCGTCTTGGTGTAGAGGGCTAGCAGCGCGTAGATCGTATACAGCAGTCACATTCTCAAAAAGCTGTAGCATCAACACCGCCAGCACTGTTGCTGGCTTGGTCCGTTCTGCGCGATCCTCTATCGCATGTCGAAGACGAGATACGGCCCGGGCATAGAATTTCCGTGACGGCCGGAAGCTCCCGCTGCGCTGTCGCCAAAGGGAGAGTACTTCTGAAGCCACAGCCGACACAGCAAGGGAGAGCGCTGAATTTTGCTGCTGCGTAGAGTAGACTGGGATAAGCATCTCGTAGAATCCGCGTGCGGATTGCATGTCGCGGCCGATGCTGCCATAGTGCCAGAGAAAGAACGGCACGGAGGTGTCCGGTTCGGCCGGTCCGCGCCTGAAAGGCACAATGGCTTGATTCTGAGCCGGTTCCGTCCTATCATGGGGCTCGACTACTTTCCCCTGGACACTAGTGGATTTACTTTGAACCGATACGATTTTGTCGGGACCGTGAAAGACTTCATCTTCCAGCTCGGCTGCTGTGTCCTGCCCTTCGACGACTGGCTGCTGACTTTCAATGCGCTTGCCATGAGCTTCAGCATTCCATTCAGGGACTGCTACGACTGGGAACTTGTGGTTCTGGTCTTTAAATCTGAGCTTGACAGGCTTCTTCTTGTAGCCCTCGCAGCGAAGCCCGAGGTTCTGACACCGCAGGCAATCGGGTTTGGCTTCGTCACACTTGACCCGCCGTTGTTTGCACGTAACACAGCCTTCGGAGCGTCCGTGATTAACCATGATGAAAAGTCGTGATGCCAAAAAGGGAGATAATTTTGCGATGAGTTGGGTGAGCGGAAACTCGCTGACAGATAAGCATGCTGCGCGATCTGACGTATGAGCTAATCTCGCATAGCCTGATGTTGTTGTTTGCGTACTACGAATCCTCCGTCGCAAAATATAAACTCAGCTCGGCCTAGCTTGATTTGAATCATGGGGTAGGGACTCGTCTGCGCCTGAATTGCCGAGTATTCTAGCACCCATCGGAGTCCGGTTGAGGCTAGCTTGGACTTGGCATTGGGCCAGTGGTCGACTTGACAATAGATCGACACGTCAAATCTGCCAACCTCCTGCTCTACAGATTTGCTGTCTAAGTGTACAGTAAGCAGGGTTTGATTGTATAAGTAGAAGCGAAGCACTTTAGAGAAAGAAAATGTTGAACATTATAGCAAGAACGATTTCGATTTCAACCGGTCGATCAACGTCTATTTGGGAGTTGTGCCTATTGCTTCTGACTCAGGAACGCATTCTTGTTTCGGTTGAAGCAGCTCGGAGTAGCGCCACAAAAGCTATCTGTCTTCGACTGTGTCTGTCGTGTTGTGGACTTCGAATTGCACGCGAACTGACGACGAATCTCTCGAGCCGCGAAAGTTGGGAGAAGAGCACATAGATCAGTGCAAGGAGCTCCACCTTTGACATCAGATCTAGCCGCAGTTTCATGCACAGAACTTTGTTCACGATAAGCCTCATGAGACCCNAAAACCTCCTCTCTGTCGTCAACCCCCTCATAATCGGCACACTTCTTCTGCCCATTGCCCTGGCGCACGGCGGTGAGGATGAGCCGAACCAGGGCGGTCATGGCGTCGATCACAAGAACGAAGGCGAATCACAAGACAATTACTTCACTCTCCTGGAGCACTCTGGGTTCATGTACGCTCATATAATCGTCATGACTATTGCCTGGGTTGTGCTCCTCCCAATTGGTACGTTGAAAGTGCTGTTTCTTGAGCTCTCAGCGCTGTTGCTAACTGGCTCACTTTTGTAGCCGTGATGCTGTCTCTGGCCAAGTCGCGGTACACGCTTCTGATCCAGTTTGTCTTCCTAGGCGCAAATACACTGGGGGTCGTCCTGGCTTCCATTTACAACGCGCAGACTCCCGATCTCTACCCTAACAATGCGCACCACAAGATCGGCTGGATCATCACCGCAGTTGTCGCTGCTGAGGTCCTCATCGGCTTGGTTGGTCGCGTCACGGATGCTTTCCGCAGCAAAGCAAAATTTCCACATAATAGGCAAGAACACGCCTTCATTCCAGTCGCGAATGAGGAAAACGCCGCGCATAGCTACATCTCTGGCGAGTACCGCATGTCACACGACAGTGGTGAGGACTCAGGATCGAATGTCGAATTTCTGCAACGCCACTCAGGTGATGAGGACAGTCTGTCCATGAATAACACACCCAAGGAATATAGCGACACTGACGACGGGTTGGAGAGCACGTCCATAACGCCGCCGACTCTCAAAGGTCGGTTCTCTTATAATGCCGCTAAGGTCGTTTCTTCGCGCGTTTGGAGGCCCCTTGCTATCGCCTACCAGGTCGTGAATTATATCATCCTTCCGTTCGGCTTCATTGCTTTCACAACCGGTATCGTCACCTACGGTCGATTCTTTGTGCGTTCCCCACTGTTAGCTCCCAGTCCCGAGCTCTTCAGCTAACAATCTTATTTAGGAGGGTCATTTGATCTTTAGTGGTCTAGCGCACTGGATAAAGGGCGGTGTATTCTTTTGGCTCGGACTCTTCACCCTCGGGCGCTGGTGTGGAAGCTTCGTAGAGATTGGCTGGGCCTGGAATGCCCATCCGCGACGAGGCAAAGCGTGGAGACCTTCGTCCGAGTTCGTGGAGAGCGCCCTTATCTGCTTCTATGGTTGCAGCAACATCTTCCTCGAGCACCTGAGCGGCTGGGGCAGCCAGTGGACAGCCCAAGATTTCGAGCACATCTCCATTACTGTGCTGTTTATCGGCGGTGGCGCGGTAAGTTGAGACTATCACAGCACGATCTACGGAGTCGCGACTGACGCCTACGCAGTTGGGCATGCTTGTCGAATCAAGCTGTGTCAGGGACCTTCTTAATACAACCATGTACGATGAAGCATCAGAGCATTGGTATTCGGACGTGGAGAGAGACCAGCGTCAGCGCCCTAAGACATACGAGTTTTCACTCAATCCGGTTCCAGCCCTCGTGATTCTACTCCTGGGTATCATCATGAGTTCGCACCAGCAATCGACTATGATCGCCACCATGGTCCACAGTCAATGGGGCAGTCTTCTTTCTGGCGCCTCTCTCGCCCGGGCAATGACCTACGTGATCATGTACCTGAAGCCGCCCAAGTCAGCTCTTCCATCTCGACCACCGACAGAGCTGCTCACATCGTTCGGCCTCATCTCCGGCGGCATCATTTTTATGGCCAGTGTAAGTCTCCATGGCGTGCTCCGAATAGGATCTCCAGTATACTGACTCTCGACGACGCAGAGCAAAGACACCATCGCTAGCATTATACGCAACGACCTCGATGTTATGTTCATATACACTCTCACGATGGGTCTCGTTGCCCTGCTGATGGCGTGGGAGGTTCTTGTTTTAGCTCTTGGGGGCTGGGCCGTCCGTAGAGAGCGTCGTATGGGTTTGTCTCATAATGATGCGGCCTACAATTGGCTCCGCTGGAAGAATATCAGCGAGCGATGACAGGTTTCTTTTGTAATTCGTCATCGTAGGAGTTCCCGTCGGCTGGCTGATCATTTTAGTACCTCATAAAGATGGGGACTGTCTTTGATAAAATCTGCACTGAATTTTAGGCGGAGAGAAATTAAAGATCTGACCCTGTCGAGTCGTGTCTTGATAGGTAGATAGTTACGACCAGTGATAGACAACTTGATATAGGGCAAGAGAGACAGTTTTTGGTGATGCAATGAAAACTGGGTAGGAGTGTCAAGTTACAGAACGAGATTTGTGTTCTGAACGTTAGAACTCTTGAAGATCACAATAAGAACGAAAACTACGTATAATAAGACACAGCAACGTAGAGAGGTCGAAGAGTCTTCACAGACCAAAGTCTCGCCACATGACGGTGTGTATATGGAGGACTCGCTTGGCGACCCTGAGGGTAGCGTGATCATTGTAGCTCGTTGAATACGAGCTTGAAGTCTATATGTCGAATTCTGTGCGTGAGCCTTAGGTCTATGCAAACTTCGGATAAACTGCAATACCTTATGTAGCAAGTGCTTAGGGCGAGTCCATCTGGGTTTGAGATCTCATATTGGTTAAGAAAGAGAACATCAACCTCAATATCTGCTTTCTAAGAGACCAAGAGTAAGAGCACGAGCAAACGAGCAAAATGAGTTTTAGTTACTTCCGCGCTCAGAGTGGAAAGCTCTGCTCTATGTCTCTGTGTATTGATACATGTCAGCACAAACAATTGAATAAAAGAGGGGATGTGTAGCACAAGGAGATTTCGTCCACTTACTTTCAGGAAGACCGCGGCCACGAGTGCCACTACAGCTGCAACGTATGAAGGAATGAAGCTATTTCTATATGTTAGTCTTCGTTACAGTGTGAAAAGGGGTTAAGGAACGATGGGGCTCACATCTTGCGCAGACTATCGACGACGTCATCGACGGCCTGCTCGCGGAGTTCGGCCGGGATCATATTGATGGCACCCGATGACGTGCCACTGATGACACTTCTCAACTGAACCTCAGGTAGCATAGGTAATAGAACCTTCAAAGACTTAAGAGCCTCATTGATGAAGATAGCATCACCGATGGAGAGAACCAAGACGATACCGCTGAATTGGGCAAGCATCATGTAAGTGATGCCATACGGGTTGTCGTCGGCGGAGACGACGGTTTGGATGGTCGCATAGCCCGCTTAGATGAAAGCGCCAGAACCTAGGGCGATAAGCACTTCGTAGCCGTAGATGGCGGAAACACTGGTTTGGTTGTCGATGCGAGATGCTAGAACATTGCCCACAAGTGTAAGAGCGGCGCCACCGATATACCAGGCTGATAGTAGCCGAGCTTGCTCATCAAATACCCGTTGGCGATAATGGTGGTACTGAGTATGGTGATGAGGGGCAGATCTTGCCTTCTTCTATGCCTCGCTTCTATACTGCATTATCCTGCACATACCTCTGGAATGGGCCTACCTCCGCTATAGAGAGATTAATCGCATGAAGAAGAGAAAGTGAGGATAGTATTGCGGCGGTGCTTAGGGATTGACACTACGGCGGCTGGACGAGCAGACTGGAATGAATGTATTGAACGATATGCTCAGAGACAAACTGTCCTACATTGTTCCCGACACCTTGTTTCTCTCGTTAGCACCAGCGATAACCCTAATGACGAGCCTTTACTTTTAACAGCTTGCAAAAAAGCCTACCGTCAGATAACGAGTCTGCTTGTGTAACCCGCTATATCAATAGGTCGGAGGGGAGGTAGATCAGGGAGGTCAGTCAGAGGTAGTACAGGTAGCAGAAGTTGGTATTAGTAGAGTGGTGAATCCAAAGAACTAAAGGCAAGCTTGCGGGAGTAACAACGGGAGAAAAGATAGTATTTGGTAAGCGATCCAACAAAGGCTTAGACAGCACGTTAGTAGCCGAGACTTAACCAACTACCACCCTAGATGGGCAAGGACTCTCGGGTAGTAGGAGCAAGAGGGCCAGAGCGTGTCAGGCTACTGAAACGATTTTAGAGTTCAAGGACTTTACAGTACGGTTAGAATATTTAAGTTGTTAGAGGCTTAGATGCTACACTTTCGACTGTAGTAGAGATGGTTGTCTCCGTGTTAATAGTACGAACATGTGCCTGTCTTTCCATATATTGGATGGTCTTGTACAGAGGTCTTCTAGTAGGGAAGGAGATCTCTAACCCGATCTGTTGAACTTCTGCTTTAGTCGCTCGTGTTCCTAACCATCTACATCCTTACGGGCCTATAGGTTGATAATTACACGCTAGAGCGGCGAGCTTAGCCGCGTGTGTTCGTAGGCGTAGTTGATCCCTGTAATGCTCTGAGAGCGCCGCAACTCTTCTAGATTCGGTGAATAAGTTAACTTCATTACTGCATTAATCATTTTGTCTCTGAAACGATCGTCTTGTATCCATTGCACATATAAAGAGACGTCACTTAGCCCGTCCTCTGGGAGCGAAATGATGTGATCTTAAGCTTCCTTAGATGTTCCACTTATACTCGTCTTAAGGAAGGGGTTACAATTCTCGCAGAGCAGTCCTTCATGCATTTTATAGCTCTGAGTCTCTTTGCCTATAGCGAGAACCACAATTTTACCTTCGAAACTGCGGTTGAGTCAGTAGAGGTAAGCAATATGTCTAGGCTTAGGACACTTTATTTTACGTTTGGACTCGAAGCCTTGAGTATCAAGTGGCGGTGTTTTAAGGGCGGGTGCTTTGATCGGAATTGTTATATACACTCTATACATCTGGGATCTACCCCTGACTGACATTGCGACATATATAGGGAAAGCAGCTTAGCTAAATTCATCAAATGTTTATAAGGAAAGCCTACTTTAGCAGTTAGGTCAGACACCACCTAGTTTCCACTCAACATGCCCATAAGAGGAAGTCACTCACTACCGCTGAAGTCTCATTACAAAGATTGGAGCCAGCGGGCAGGTCAGTTGATGAAGATGTTGCTCATCCATTATTAATATCTCGTTCGACTTCGCTGTCCCCAAACTACTGATGCATGAAACATTCTAAAGATGTTTCAGTGACACTTGCTATCTCTGCCATGATCTTTGATTGGACGCCTTTCTTAATAATAATACACGATGGTTTCTCTACATCTTTAAGAATGTCCATTCACTGCTTGTCTAGTTCCGTCCCCGATGTAGAAGAGCATGGAATACTTTGCCATGCCGAGATCTTGGCGATGGCGCTGTGGAAGCGTGTCGTCCCAAATTTGAATCTCCCTCACAGTCTTCCTTCCAAATAGAAGTGGGTGTTGGAATAACAACCATGCTATGGCTATAAGATAATGATGTCAGCGAAGTACTCTACAGTTCCTTTTTCTCTTTTTCGTTATAATTTTCGCTTACCGTTGCCGTCTGGACTGGCTAGCAATGCTTGAGCGCCGTCCTCACTCATCGGTATCCACCAGGATGGGCTCCATCTAGGCACCATCCCAAAATTGTAGAGTGTTAAAACCTTGTTTATCATCGGGGTAGTAACTGACTTTTCTACTTCTGGGATCATAATTTTGTCTATTTTCTTGAGATCATCTATCNAAGCCTTGGGTTCTCGCCAGATGCGCATATTCCAGAAATATAATGTCGCTAGGTGACCTTAGCGGGACCACTTCCCCTTGGAACGTAGGGTCATTTCTGACTTTGCACACTGGATTGACCACCCTATGGAGGATCAAGACACCCCCTCTGATGTTAAACGAGACCACATACCGTCCCAGTGTCATCTCCTCATAGGATTAGCTGTTGCTTGCTCCCGGACTAGATCAAGCCAAATCAGACTTACTTTGTACCTCTTAATGGTAGTAGGGGGAGCAACTCCGGAAGGGTGAGGCCCAGGGTCGACCTCTCTTACTTCAGAGTCCGACGAGTGAGTCCATACCACCATCTGGGTCTCTCCAACCAGTTCTAGCTGCTGCACTACAATGTTGAATTTTGGATCAAGCCTGAACCTTAGTTCATATCGATGCCAACCGTACAGGGGCAATTTGTCGTAATCATTTTCAGTCCAGCGTGAGGGTCGCGGCTGCTGATCGTCGCCAGGTCCCATCCAGCAGAGGAGCTGCTCGCCTCTCTGTTTATATCGAAATATTGTCTGATCCTCCATAATTTCTGGTTCTGGTACACGCTTCATATGGGGAAGGTGCTGGTCATCGAAGGCAACGCCGTTCGGTGGCGCTGCTGTCGATCCATTCTGGCAAGTGGCGATACCACTAACCAGTGGAAGGAGATATACAAAGGGTCTCATATTGGGTATGCCTGTCACTGTCAATATCAGCTTCTAACAATCGTCGTTGTCGTGCTAATGAGCTTGATGTAAATACTATTTGCGCCCTAGCGCCTTCACTTGTTATTAAAAGGTTTAAGGACAAGCATAAGTAACATGAACCGGATGTACATGCTTACCGAGCGCATGCTTACTAAAGAGCAGGAAAGTTCAACCCCTGGCATACCGAGTCATTAGAATGGCCTCGCTAGCTGCCGCTCTTTGATGCTTTGTCCAGGCGGGCGGGAATGAAAGCCGGTGAAGTTGAGAAAGAGCGCGGCTCGATCACCCTCTCTTAGTCATGACATTCTATATTGTAACATGTCAAATCTCTAAAGAACATCGATGCTAATACCATGACTGTAACTATTATACTAGCGTTCCATAGTATCACTCACAGGGATCAACACAAAGACTACCGGTTACCCGAGCTGGGTTTCAGCTTCATATAGAGAATTACGGTCGTATCCATAACATATCAGGTGATCGGTCTGAAGACCGGGCGTAGCTTAACTAAGCTTCATGATCAAAGTGGGCCTTAGCAGAAGGTATGGGTGTATGGTATACAACGGTACTATTTTCATAGCTGAGCTAGTCTTGCCAGGGTACATCTAATAGAATGTGATGAATTTTGAAATGCGCATTATAGCCACCTTGACAGAAGACCAATAGGACATCTCATATTGAAGGCAGAATGACTTCCCCATCTATAACAACGCCATTCTTGATATGAGCTTATCTGGGTATTTGCTACAGTATAAATTACCTAGGCTCTCTCCTGTAGACGGTTTCTATTTCTGTTCAATAGTATGTGCGGCCCTATTTACAAATCGGTCGCTCCATGTCTTTCAGCCTGATTTCAGAATTGCCCGCACGATTACTCATTATAAAATTGCTTTCTGCGAGAGCGGATGTGACACGTCGCGCTGTCAGCGACTATACATGTCAAAACTGAGTAGTCCGGTAAATGTGATAATCATTTGAATACCTTAGTGACATGCTTTACATCCTACTCGTGCTCGCTCTGGTTCTATTTGATACTAGAAAGACGCATCCTTCTATAAGAAAGTGCAAAGTCCAGGGTTAGCAGCTTAGCACCTTAATTATAGCGATGTGGTGCATCAAAATCGACGGCGTACTGCTGTACACGATGCCATACTAACGGGGATTTCGGGTATGCTGCCGGGCCAATTTAATCCGGTCAAAGGACACCGGCAAAAGGCTGCTCACAATGGTCTAGTGTAGATGTCTTATCCTAGTACAAAACGAATCCTTCTTGGTCGAGAATCATCTCTACTCAAAATCTTGTAGATGAGAACTCCTCCATCTTCCTAGTGAGATCTTATATAGAATTCCTTCTTGACTAAGCACGTCGTCCTCACTATCTTTTGAGGCTCATCTCATATTAAGTACGAGCTATAGGAGCAAGCATCTATTTCAGTAATGGCACAAAGAAGACAATGACATTTGGCTGTGGTCGACGCATTTTATATCGACTCAATTTCCATGTCCTTTGAGCAACAGAGCCCTTGCGCTTAGGGTTACGCATAAGACACGTTGTATGCCATTCCTAACACAGTCTTAGCGTGAACAGCGATAGGTCTCGTCAACACTTATAGAGAGCATTCTCAGTTTCGAAGATGCTTTCTCGATTTTCGTATTTAAAATTGTGGGCTGAAGAACCGTGCAGGTGCTACTAGAAAGCGTGCACGCTTTCGTGTGTCTGATTGCAACAGTCGCAGTGAGTAGCTATACTCATAACTCTTTGGCAGTCCTCGAATGCGAAAGCAAAGCTGAGCTGGCGCGAACTATAAGTCGAGACCGTCTTTGTGATTATGGCGCCTATACCAGAATCCTTGATTCTCGCATCTCTGTACGCGCCAGCATACGTTTCGGCTTATTTTTATGCCAAATGCCGATACAAATTGCAACAGCAAGTCTCTCTACAGCTTACAGACGCCGGGGCACTGCGATGGTTCTGATGATGGTTCATAGAGAAGGTGTCGCGCACCAACGATCCTTGATAACACATCCACAAATGACATCTACAGGTATGTGCAAATGTCTTACTACACCAACTCGAAAGCTCCCCTTCGCAGTTTACTATCGACAACTACCTGGAGGATGGTGGTCCGAACAAGTCTTATAATTCGTCAGAGCTTCAACTAGTACCTACAATGTCAAACGCCACGCCTTCGCAAGACGCTGAAAAGAGTGACGTGATATGTACGTAGCGTATGAGCTCATGCACCAAAGCTCCTCCGCGTTCTTATCTTGGAGATGCGACAACGAACGAGCATGCATATTCGCCCCCACCACATGAGCTCTGCGATCGTTCACGTTCAAACGCAATAGCAGATGCTCTTATTCGTGGACATTCTATTAGCGTGCTACGTGGCTCCACTAGCCTTCATCCTAGAAAGAAGCTAGAGAGGTCAGGATTCTCCGTTTTTCCCCTCATTCGTCCATTTGTCAAGGCATTCGCTTATATCAAAGCTACAGTGCTTGTCTATACTGCCTAGGGTATCATGCTTTCCTCGGTGTCCTGCACATATTCTTGGTGATTGAATAAGAATTACTCAATCTGCCTGCATGAAAGGGGACGCGATCAAATCGAAAGTGATTTTACGCTTTAGACCACTTCTCTTTCATCGACTTAGTCCCTAACTGTTTGATTTAGAAGAACTGCAATGGAAGCACTCCTAAGCTCACCACCCAGCACTGCAATTCAAGATGGGAGCATAAGTGTTGGAGATGGGATGAGTCCACAACAAGTGGACGTGATATCTCCTGCGCATGAAGAAGGCCCAAACAAGATTATAACAGCGTATCTACTCGAGAGAGTCGAGGAGTTTCGCGTTCTAACTCGACTCCGCAGAGAGGTCGGTAGACTTAGCTACAAATGTGGGTATCTAGTATCGCTTACACGAGATTTAGGGCTGGGAGAACCCTAAAGGCGACGCCTTCTTCAGGAAACAACGTGCCGTCGCCGATGCCAACAACGCAAAGATAGCAAAGGTATTTTACAAGATGATGCAAAGCATTGGTAGGGAGCTGCACGAATCCACTGGGGTCTTCACCAAACCCAATCTACAGGTACGATCTCCGAACTTTCTGGATCTTTGTATGGCACCGGGCGGCTTGCTTCACGCAGCTATGCAGTACAATCGTGGCGCCTCCGCTACTGCTTATAGCTTACCCGTCGAAGATGGAGGACATGAGGTTCTCTTTGCGAGTCGCAAGAGTATTAAGGTCAAGCTGCTAGACATCACGATGCTGGCTGAGGATCTAAGAGTGGGTCAAATTCCAGAAGAACACCCTGACCGAGACAATTTCCTACCGAAAGAATTCTTGGACGAAAGGACGTTCGACCTAGTATTTTGTGATGGCCAAGTACTCCGAACTCATGCAAGAGCCACATACCGAGAAAAGCGAGAAGCTCGGAGGTTGACGGTCACTCAGCTGGCTCTTGGACTAGAGCATGTGAAGTCTGGCGGCACCATGGTCATTCTCCTCCACAAGGTCGAAGGGGTAGGTACCATTGAGCTACTTCGTCAGTTCAATGATTTCTCGACCATCACCTTGTTCAAACCTGCAACTAGCCATGCGAAAAGATCTTCGTTCTATCTGGTTGCGTCGAACATACAGACCGAGCACCCGGGAGTGAGAACAGCAATTCAAGATTGGAAGCATATATGGACCATTGCTACTTTCGGAAATGACGACGACTATAGGAAACTAGTACAAAGAGATTGCTCCCTCGTAAAGAGAATGCTTGACGATTTCGGTCCAATACTCATCAGCCTGGGTAAGAATATATGGAATATCCAGGCCCAGGCACTTGAACATGCCCCATTCATTAGAGGATAATAAGTGTACTATGTACACAGCTTGTTTTGGGTGCTACTATAAGACTCTCCCCTCATTAGTAATATCTATAAGGTATGACTTAAATATAGCCCGGCTGAAAAAACATGTGACAGTATATTATCAAGAGGCATCACTACAGAGGCAAGAGAGCAAAAGCTCTCATCGGCACCCTAATAATTAGGCATCATTCAAAAGCTCTCGATAAGAGCCGATATATACTTTAGCACCATTAAGGGATGCGAGTATAGTTTCGATAGTGAGCCTACACTCTAGGAGCTTCATAAGGAGGTAGTTATAAGTTCTATAGTAGAAAGGTACTTAGGTTGAGTATCACTATTCTATAGTAGCTAGTCTAGTTAAGGATAGACATAGTCTGTACATTAGATGAACTGACCTTTAGGCTCTATATAGATATACAGCGTTATAGAGTAGGTTAGGTGATTAGGAGATTACTATGTGAATATTGTAGATAAGTAGCTACTCACCTTGCTTTTAATATTTTCTATAACTAACGCTAGCAACTGTCTACTTTTGTGCGTAATTAATATATTGACCTATCTATATAGCGGCCTAGATGATACCAAGACCTTTGGATAAGAGATATTGTGCTTTAATAAGGAGGTGTTCTTTGAAACAATCGTCAGGCTTTAGGCTTGTTGGTCTTAGATTCTAATTAAACTAGCTTGAATCAGTTAGTCTCTAGGAATCATGCAAGTGTGCCTATACGCCATCTTGCGAAGCAGTATTAAGAAGATTTATTTTAGGAAATATACGAAAGATATATTAATAGGTAAGTCAGATACTACAAGAAGATAAATTACTAGCTTAGGGTTCAAGAAAGTAACTTGCTTTCATAGCTTATAGCCTAGTTACGAATGTTGTAAAATCGGTTGATTATTTGCGTAGGCTCGATGTCGCTCAGACGTCGACTGTCCTCTACCATCATCGCTGTTCTACCAGAGGCAATAGCGGTCACTACAATCGATCGATGTAATGACTTGACGCTCCTGTAGATGCCCTGTGCAGGATATGCTATGACGCCGAACATGGCTTCAAGAGAATGAACGTGGTCAGCCACTGCAGTCGAGTTCATTTTGATGCGAAGCAATCCTACTCACCGCTTGCTGGCTTTGTGCAAAGCTCTACTGGTCCTTTGGCCATTCCCTTCAGAAGACCAGTGACTCCCTCTTTCTTGTGTCCTTCCATAGGTTTCGTGACCAGTCCTGTTATCCCTTCATAGAATCCGAAGCCAAAGTTCTGTATCACTGTAAGCTTTTGATGATACGCGCTACAGATTGGAGATCGCCCATGTTTTCAGGAGGGAGTCCTTGTAGAGACTCACCTTGGCGGCGACCACGCCTCCGCTTTTCCAATCAGTGACAGGCCCGAAATCCCTAGGCTTGTCGCCATAAATAGCAGGGAGATTGCGTAGTCCCTCGGCAAACGCGAGTGGCACATCGACCAGAGTGCCTTTGACGACGGATGTCCCAATGTTTTTCATGCCCACGCCGGCCGTGACCATCCCTGCAGCGGTTGTCGAGCCACCACTAGCACCGGTATCGTGTACGCGTTTCATGTGGATGAAAGGATCGACAAAAGTACCGCCCAAGGCTGAGGTGAAGTTGGTGATCGTGCCAAGGGTGGAAGACGCGCCAGCTGTCAATGGATCCGTTCGCTTGATCTCGACGATATGCTCTTTTGAACGTAAACTGTGACTAGCGTCAGTTCGTATCAATCGCACAAAAAGCTTTTGATAACTCACGGTTGTACACGCGAACGATCAACATCTTTGCTATCAAGGAGGATCGCTAGCGCTTCATTAGACAGCCTGACGCTGATATGCTTTGACTTCTTCGGTGTATATACCCATCGAGCAGCGCGATGAGGCAAGGTATCACAACAAAGCTGTGATGTAGGAAGACGAAGGTGGAAGTAGTGAACAGCTGTCTCGACACCGTCTTCTTGGCGCATGCGAATTGCTATAGCTTCAGCAGCTTCTTTTGTCGCTGCACTGCGGCAGACGCGAATTGCGTTTAGCAAGTTATCGATGGAAAGCTCTCGATAAGGGATGGGTGCTGGTCCAGCCCCAGAGGCAGCAACAACGTTACCCCAAAATGGTTGACTGTCTCCATTAGCCGCCTGGATGGATAATAATAATGACTAAGTAGAAGAACTCACTCTCCGAAAAAGGGTACGATAGCTGTGGGTTGGCCATTGAGGAGTCCGCACGCTGTAGTTCCAGCACCGCCATGATGTATGACTCCACGAACTCTCTTGAAGAGCCACTCTGTACGACGTGAGATATCAGCTTTTAATGCATCCATGAATAATTAGATTGCAAATTTACCGTGTGGACAATCATCAATGTAAAATACGTCAGAACTGTTCACCTTGTCACCGCCCAATTTGCTCCATCCTCTAGAAATGATGATCCTGACACCGGCGCGAGAACTTGTTCGGAGGATGAGGTCAGTCAATGCTTTCGGGTCGTCTATAACGATACTCCCGAACCCGATGTATAAAGGCTCACTTCCGGACCTCAGAAAGCGTGCCAAATCATCCGGTGGTGTATACAAAGGCTCAGAACGAAGGAAGAATCCGCAGACATCTTGCGAAAACAGTCAGTATATCGGAGAACAAGGTCGTGTAAAAGCCATACCGATGTGTTGTCCCCAATCCCTGGGCTTTGCAACGAGAGACGGCGACCAGCAGTAAGTGTACGGGATCTTAAGAATTTCGATGATCTCAGGGCCGCTACTTGACGACAATGGCTCAAGACTCAAGTCTTTGACTCTCCACGTGTTGATCACGTCGCCCAATCTGTGGAAGGAGCGAAAGTTAATAGTTGTAGTGCTTTTAGCGACATGACCATAGCATTAGCGAGAAGGAAACTGTCTTACCCTTGCCAAGTCATCAAGTCCACTACACCATAGCTCAGATAGTTTGCAGCTCTTGGATCCATATTTTTCGACTTAAGATTGGCCAAAGGATGCGAGAAGGATCTTGTCGCAGTCCAGGGCATGGTAAACATCATGTGGAGCGGAATTCCAAGTGCTTCAGCACAGTGTACGTGGGCAAAGCTAGGGGGGTTAGCAATGATCGCGTCGGCGACGAAGGGTTTCTGAGTGCTCGGGTCTGGGTCAACACAAGATCTCCAGAAGCCTCTCAGCATCTCGCGCATCATCGCACGCTTACGGCCCACATCACCTCCTCGAAGACTTTCTAAAGAGGGTATGAGACCAGGGTTTTTAACCATGTACTTTTCGGGTGGAAACCAAGTCAGTAGCTACAAGGTATCTCAAGTTTCACGGCTTGTGATGAGCATAATGGCCATACGTACAGCCATCAAATCTTCTGGATCTCCTCCTACAGGATAGAACTCCAGGCCGGATGCGCGGACGAAGCCAGCAAAAACATCATGTGTCGCCAGTCGAACACGGTGGCCGTACTTCCTCAGAGCGGCTCCGAGAGCAAGAAACGGTTGAACATCACCTAGTATGAGATGTCAACGAGTATACATCAGAAATACTGGACAAATGGGCCTTACCTCGACTCCCAACCACGTGGAGTACTATGTTCAAAGGTGGGCAGAGGAACTCAGTGACGTTTGGGGTTCCTGCGTCATGTGACTGACTAACCTNGGGCAGATAGTCGTTCACAAGCGCAGGTGAAGCTCCAGAGACTGATATGTCCACTGTTCCTCGTTCTACATTCGCTTTAGCAATATGTCAAAGGGCGTTGACCTGGGGGTGTACTACCGTTGATGGCAAAGGAGCTCGCTAGAACTGGACCTGATGAATGCACCTCGTAGGGTNGGGGGCGCTTCCTGCAGCAGTTGCGAGTCATCGTGTTCAAGCGAATGCGCTTTGCTGCCCCTCGAGTTGGATGGCATCTTGGCTTGACCGTAGGTATGTCAGTAGAACAACGTTCACCTCGGTCCACTCGGCGAACGCAAGTTAAATATTCCTACAAGGCTTGGCAAGAACCCTATGGTGATGTAGTCGTTGTTGTCGTCGTCGTCACAGGGAAGGGTAAAGTGGGTTCGCGAGCTGTAGACCCCTTGCGTTACACTCTAGGCACAAATTGGCGAGTGAGAGTAGCTAAATTAGTCGCGTCTCGATCGCAGCTCTACCGCAGATCGTTGGCGGAAGGACTCTGCGCCACGAGCTAGTCGCAGTATATATATATTCCATAATGCAAACTCGGAGTCATATAAGAGTAGAATATAAATACTGATATGCGTTAGTCTACGTTCGAACTATGTACTAGGTAGTTTCGCTAGAGCCGGGAAAAAGCACTCACAAGTGGAGTGTCGTCCGCTCGGTATTATCAAGTTAGCGTGGATTTATAGAGCCGCGCTTTTTACGGTATAGCGTGTACGTATTGAGCTATACCGCAAAAAGCGCGGCTCTACTATTTTTGCGCGGCGCGAATATCCACTGTAGTGGCTAGGTAGCATCCTCTGTAACTCAGAACCGTTTCGGCTTCTGGCGCGAATTGAGCTCTTTAACCCCCCACATTTGTGTACGCTCTTGCGCGTTTTTCGGGGTAGGCAGCGAGATTCTGTGACTTGGGATGGGCTTGCCACCGAGTCGCAAATTTGCTCTCGTTGTCAATTGCATCATACCGAGTGGCATCCTATATGCTCGCAAGACCATTGCGTTCATTTGGCCTGTCGTTGCCATTAGCTGACTAATGAAAGCTAGGTCTTATATTGACTGGATGTTCTCTCAAGTACTTCAAGTTCAGGCCCTGCAAGACTTGCGTATCGATATGCGTGTGGCTTGTCAAGGTGTTGAAAATTGAGAGTTGGTACGGTTTGGTGTACGCACACCTCCCAAGAACGACTTCAAAGATGGGACACAGGGTGGAGGAACGAGAAGAAATCTTGAGCCAGTTTTATATATCGCTGTTGAAACCCTCTCATGTCATAGCGGTGCTTTCCATTGCTTATCTGGCGGACGATGTCTGCTCGTGGGTTAGGTGTCGATCTGATCACATGCCCTCTAATTTCTTGATGTTTTTGCCTTCCAAGAAGCTCATTACTCCAGCAACACCGGACGCACCGCAAGCGAGCGCAACGAACAGCCCAGTAGACCACGGTGGCCTGTCAAAACGATTGAATCCCCACATGACTCCACAAAGGCACGCTTGGAAGAATGTATTCCATAAATTACACCAGACAAAGAAATCGATCTTCCACAGACTCGTTGGTGGTGCGCGTATACCTGTCGCTGGAGGTAGAGGCGTCTTATGTAGCTTCCATGGCACACGTAAGTCCAGCGCATTGGCTTTGACAGAGGGGAGGCTGAGTTCATGCGCGTTTAGCTCCAAACTAGAATGGTTAAAAGCAAGTGCGTTATACTCCTCGAGGCTGAGGTCATCGAGAATGTCGGATCCAGGAATGCGTACCCAATTCCGGTGAATGGCACCCAGGGTCCGCAAGCCATATAGCTTTTGATGGCGTCCATACTTTGTTGAAGGCATTAGGCGCCACCTGAGGAGATAGTATAGGTCTCGAAAGCGCCAGGGGATCAACCCAAAGCCGGTGACGCAGAACAGAGCGTTCAAGATTTGGCTGTCGATTTCAAGCCAGATACGTCTTGAGCTGTAGAGGTGATTGCAATCGTGGATCCATCCCTCTTTTGCATCCATGGCCCAGCACATCTCAGGCGCCGCATTGCAGAGTAACAAGAATAACATGCCTCCCCATGCCACGACGTTAAGCGCATAGATCGTGACTAGAAATCCGAAAGGCGTAAGAAACCAAACCCAGAAAGCTTCCAAGCCAATTATTGCCGATCTTATCCACGAAGTTTTGAACCGCTGAACGTCATCTGTGGAGGATTGTCTGTTCCCTCCAATGATTCTTAATGCATCAATGTGCTCACCAAATAGCGGTGCACCTTCTGGTTTGTCACCGCGATTGCTCTGGTCCAGCTCGCCGTTATTCCACGCGCTGTGTTCACTATTGCTTTCGCCATCCTCAGCATCTCTGATGCTCGAAAGATTGGAGCGGCCTTCTCTCTTGGCTAGTGGACGGGCATCATACTGCCACCCCGACTCAGCGAAAGAGCCTTTTCTAATTTCACCCAAAGTGGGTGCTTTACTTGACGTCCCAGCAGCCGCAGCCCAGGCTCCAAGAGGCATATCGGCATTGATAGCATCTCTCGTTGCCTGTGAGGAAGTTCTCTTGATTGTGTAGAATGCATCAGTGACATTGCTTGCAAGCTCCCGGAAAGTGTTGGAGAGAGGCATTGACCTTCGCCTCCTGTGGGTAGTCAGGTTTCCAGCCTCGAAGATCATTGCTATAACTTGGGAAAAGGTTGCGGTAGTGAGCACTGGAGGGCTGGGAGGTGTGGAGGTTTCAGGATACAAATATCGAGACCCATGACAAGGAGGGTGTAAGGCGTCCAGGTCGCTTAAGCACCCATTCTTTGTCGCCTTACCGCTCACGCCTAAAGTCGCAAGGGAAGCTAAATTACACACTAACTGCCTATTCTCATGCTTGCTCTGAAAACCGGACTAGTCTGCACTGCGGTAAGGCATACTTGGACTTGTCTCGGGTTCGTGCTGTGGCCTAACGATTAGTGGGGTTGAGGGACTAAATTGGGGCAGATAGACTGCCGCGTGTCTGTTGGCTGAAGACCACAATGTGCCACTATTAGTGTGACCACGCCGCAAATTGCGAAGCAAAGTAGCAGTTGATGCATAGGCACAGCCCTGCGATGTCCAGACAGCTTTCTAAGGAGTCGCTTTCGCTTGTACAGGTCCAAAAAGCGTTAGAAGCTACGATAACGCTATACCGCAAAAAGCGCGATTCTACGTTCCTTCCAACGAATCTAAGCCACCGGGCCACCAGATGCACAACGCCTTAGTGTCTTCAAGATGCATGCAGGAACAACATCGAGGTACGTTACGCTATGCTTCAAAAATCGCGACTCGGCGCTCCGCGCTGAGGCTCAGCCAAGAATTATAGACATAGGTTTCCAAATATGCACAGTCGGACAGTATATGTTCTCTTAGCTTCCGCTCGACACTTAACGAGCTCTCTTCTCTTTCAGCACCCATCAAGCCTTTAGACCACCTTTGTCTATCATACCCATATTTTTGAACATGAAGATTCAATACTTGACCGGTCTCCTGCTGGTCGCTAGCGAGACACGAGCCTTCCTGGTTCCCGATCCGACCGGCAAATACAACGTCTCATTGACCACTGGTTCTCTCTCTGACTACTCTCGTTGGGAGCCTGATACTGTACCTTTGGCGCCTCGCAGATTGATGCTGTCCGTCTTCGAACCTGTGTCATGTGAGAATACGGTGCCTACACCCTACATGCCTATCGACACTGCCGAATTCCAAGGGCCGTTCATCCAAGAAATACTCAAAACCTCTCTCAATGTGACGCCTCTCTTCCTGGAAGCTCGCTTGCCAGTCTGTCCCAGCCATGGCAACAGCTGCTCGCACCCCGGCGACTTTCCCATCCTGCTCATGTCTCCTGGCTATAGTATTCCGCGCCTCTACTACAACTTCTTGGCATCTGCAATCGCCAGTGAGGGCTATACAGTGATCACTATTGACCACCCTGGCGATGCAAACTTCATCGCCTACCCTGATGGCGAAACAAGCATCAACAACGATACGATACAAGGCGTGCAAAACATATTGGCACGAATCCATCCATGTGTGGCCGACGTGTCCTTCCTCCTGGATCAGCTGAGCAACACAACCGCCATGGCCGAGCTGCTGCCTCACCGTGGGCCCAGAGCCCTCCCGACCAACCGCGTCGCTATGCTGGGGCACTCTCTAGGCGGCATTACAGCTGTGCTCGCCGCCCAACAGGACACTCGTCTTCGAGGTGTGATTAATTGGGACGGCAATATGTTGGAACTGCCCTNCCTATGCGGCATATCACAGCCGGTGCTCCTAATGAGCCGTGGAATCATCTTTGACACCTGGAAGGCCATGTGGCCCTTATTAGAAGGGCCAAAATTGTGGGTTGATGTTGCAAACGCGACGCATTTCACCTTCTCGGACGGGCCAACACTCTTGCAGTCGGCCGGGCAGAACATCACGACGTATGCGGATTTGCTAGGCACGATCGCGCCTAAGAAGATGGTAAAGATTTTGGTTGATTACACAAATTCTTGGATGCAGGGTGTATTTGCAGTTAAAGGCAAAGAATCATGGAGGAAAGTTCAGGAGCTCAAATTCCCTGAGGTCTCCCTTCTGAAGGTCGGAGATTTATGAGAGGGCAGGATGTCTCACGACTAACACAAGACTTGCTGCGAACTAGATGTCTTTCCGTCAATGATAGACATGGAAGTATTTGAATTGATGTTTAGTAAATTGGCTAGTTCCTCCAACTTCAAAATCAGACTCCCATGCACGCTTGTCAATCATATCAGTACATTTTGATAGGGACCTTAGCCTGGTCATAAATCTACAGAAAGCCATGCTCATAGGCACTTAAACTCAAGCTGGGGTAACGACGTTGTTGGTCACGTAAGGTTCTACACTAGGGTTGCAAGTAAGGGCTAGCAGTGTTCTTGCAAGGTTTGCCAGCCAATACGCCGTATAATTTAGGTGATTCAAAGGACCCATATGCCTCTTACAACTGAGACCTTGACGCTTCACGCTTTGTCAAGACTTTCTGAAGCGTGTTGTTTTGGCAAAGCAAAAACGCCAGATTTGGACCATATTGAACTCAACAAATCAGCCAACATAACATGATCCTGTTTACTAAGGAGAGGAGCGTCCAAGTGAAATATGCCAAGACCTCTGTGTTTGCGAGAGATACTGTTACCATGCAATGCCTTTCTCCGGCATTATGGCCAGAACGACCCAGCAGTAGCTACAGATATTGGAGTGTTCTACCATGGGTACTACTTCCGCGGCCAAGAGAGCGCTTACTGAATGAATGCCTTGTAGGTCTGGTAGCGTTAGGAGATTCTCGMAYSAARCMKATACGRACAGTCAGCATCAGGGACGGCAATCGCCTCATCAGCCCAACATACATCTTCATGATTCCCAGTTCGAACTCTGAATGCGCATAGCATGCGCTCGAGTCGTAGATGATGTCCTCTGCTTCCTTCATACCGGGCAGCTTGCCCTTGCTGGC